>BRYE01000027.1:4980328-4982828 GCA_030159115.1 Actinidia arguta var. hypoleuca
CTAATCTCATATTCATTTTGATAGCTTTTTTTTTGTTTTTTGTTTTTTGCTTTTTTTGCCACAGTAGAGCTTTTTAATGAGTTTACTTTATTACACTTGGCACCCCCCCACCTTTTCCAGCACCTTACACTACGCCCCTCACACTTTTCTATTATTACCCTGGACAACCTTGATGTGGACTAAATGTTTGAATTTTTTTTTTATTCCTTTGTTTTATGACGGGATTTGGTGCTATTTGGTTTGGTTAGTTTATTACTTTGTCGAAAGACTTGATTAGTTTAATAATGCTTGTGTTTTTTTTTCTTGTAACAGATTTGGTTTGGATAATTTATTTAGTGTTTGTGTTATTTTTTTTCATGACAGATTTGGTTTGATTATATTTTAGCAATATTTGTAGTGGTTTGGTTATATTTTAAAAAAAATGAGTTTTTTTAATTTTTTCAAGTGGTGCCAAACGCCACAATCAAGTTTTTTTTAAACTAATTTTTTTATTTACTTGTTTTAAGCAGTTTTTTTGCTTAAAATAAGCATTACCAAACTGAGCCTTAGACTGAGACTGAGACTGAGGATTTGGATTGAGAGTCTGGCTTTGAACGACATCGTTTTCTGTAAAGGGTAATTTGGCCCAGGTACCATGTTTTTGATGTTATCCACTCTCTCCCCCCATAAGTGATATTGGGATTCGTCAATCCACTGACATAATATATTTTTGCCTAGATGCCACTGATATGAAATTCCCACTTTGGATTCTTACTTTATTTCACCTTTTGGTAAAGTTATGTTTTCTCTCTCTCTAAGTTTCTCTTTTTTTTTTCTTTTTTCTCTGCTGACTTTTATTTTCTTTCCTGTTTTGGATTGTGAATTTGTGAAAATAAAACAGAGGTAATGAAAAGAAATAAAATATTTCTATTTAGTTTTTGAGTACGGATCAATGACTAAAAATGAAATAAAATGATTTATATCGAGACTCATAATTAATAAAAGATGTGTCTAGTCCAATGCCGTGATATAGGTTTCATTTATGCTAGGTTTATGTTAGTGATTTTTTTGCTAAAAAAAACTCGGGGTGAGCTTATGAAAACGTATTAGTGACACTAACTCAGTTTATTAAGGTACGTTTTCCAAACAATACAATTTTTTTTTCCTTCTCACTGAGAGCTTTAATTATTTATTTAATTTAATGTAAAAGGTGGGGGATATAGGCTAGTAGAGTGGTTGAAAATTGGGAAAAAGCTAGGGAGACGATTAGCATGGGGAGTCCACATTCCCCCGTAATCAATGGAAGTTTGCTCTTTGTTTGAATATACTTTGTATTTTTTATTTCATGAGAAATACTTGTTAATAATAATTCAAGAATTTACTGAATTTAAAAGTAAAAAATAAATTATGAAATAAATATACTATCAGATTAATACTAAATAAAAATTGTGTATTGAAAAAATAATAAATAGTATATGATAAATATAAAACTTAACAATGTTTATGGTTGATTGGCGTCTGTCTCCTAGAATCCGTCACTGGTGCAAATGAAAGGCCACCTCTAATAGAGCACAACTAAGGTACAATGTGGTTCATTTTGTCCATAACTTTTTCGTACTCATTTTGATAATATTAGCTTGGTATATATAAATACTTTAAAATATTCATATTCAAGCGACGTGGGATTTTCACATTTTTTCATATCAATGATAATAATTGGGTGAACATTTTTTCATTTACCTTTTATCCATTTTGAGCAAGTGAATACACTACAGTTATCTACTCGCAGAGAAAAAAATATTTAACACATGATTCAATATTTTCGATAAACGAGAACCACCCAAAAAAATGAATTAAAATCAGCTCAAACTTTAATTTTTTTTCTAACAATACTATTTGCTCCACAAAAGTTATCCAAATAGGCAAGCATGCTCTTGAAATAATATAGTGCAGAGGGGGATGATGACTCCATGTTATTTTTTTGGCTAGGAAGATGTAACTAAACCACTAACCTCTGTCTTTCTCTGCATGAAAAAGCAAACATACACATAATGGTGTCAATTGTCCAACCCGTGCATAACAAGTTAAAATGTTAGCATGGCACTAGCGAGCCTCAGCGCAATAGTAAGGTTGCTCCATTACGACCTAGTGATCAACGGTTTGAATTGTAGAACCAGCCACTCCGCTTGTAAAGGTAAGGCTGCGTACATCCAACCCTCGGGAAGGCGCCTGAGTGGTGAGAGCCTCATGCACTAGACTAGCCTTTATTTTAATGTTAACAAATTGCAAATGATAAAAAAAATGTAAAAAAATTAATTTTAGCAAATTAATATAGTAACGCGAGCAAATCTTAGGTTTTTGCAGTCTTAAAATGCCATCTGCTAAATGGCATTTTTTCAGTGAAGTCAGCTTGGAAAGCTGTCAATGCCCCCAAACCCCAGATCCCATGGGTACTCTTATTGTGTGGTTTAAAGGGTATGTGGGCTTTTGTCCAATAGTTGTGTTATCTGGGTCGTCTAGC
>BRYE01000027.1:4997828-5000328 GCA_030159115.1 Actinidia arguta var. hypoleuca
TTTTTACTAGTTGGTATCTTGTCAATTTAGTACTTTAGTTTATCTTGTGAGGCTGAAAGGTTGGTTAAGATTTTGTCAGTTGTAACACTAAAAAAGTTTTGTGTTCATTTTGAAGCTTTCTAATGCAACTCTCTTCCATTGTATATTTAATTTTACAGCGTTATTTTTTAACAAAAATTTTACTTTGCTAATCAAAACAAAAAAAATTGAGCGACCAATTATATCGTCCACTGACTAAAGAAAATGAGTGAGTGTATGAGGTAAAATTTATGATAGAATTCACTTTAGATTATGTAACTCAAATTTGGTATGGCTCCAACATGGATCCGACGAACCTTCAAAAGAAAACGATGGCAATTCTATGGTGGCTCCAATGTAGTATTGGTGAAAAACCCTTCAATACTTAAAGTTAGCAATTTGGAGGAGAAATGTAGAATTATGCTTTTTGGTAGAGTATCCTTTTAATAGAGGATCTCTCATGGGGCGCCCTAAACATAATGAGACTTAAAGTCACCTGTTATCCAATTACTTGGTCTGTGGGTGTTATTCACTAATCTGCTTAATCTAAGCCGGATCCTCACACCCAATAAAATCATCAGATTATAGTTTGATCCAACATCTTTCTATCAATTTAATGAGAAATAGAGCATTGTTTTTAGGATATTCAATAATCTTCCCATCTTTTTACCATATGCGATATGTGGAATGTTCTATGTAACCCAAAACTTAAGCAATTAGATGAAGAAATTCAATATATGTATCAAAAATGTTGATCACCGTCCAAAAACTAGTGGCTAATTGACAAAAATATATTGGTAAGTGAGAGAAGTGCATAAATGTTCATGAAAGTATATTAAAACATGTAAAACATTTATAAATATCCATGGCAATGGTGCATTAACCATCGCCTAGTGGGCAAGTTAGCAAGATCATGTATATAATTAGTCATAACTCATTCTTTATTTAAAATAATGTGGAATTACATTCTCTAATTATAATACACAGTGACTAGAGTTAATAAAAAATATTTATATATACATCAAATCAGATAAAAAATAAAAAATTATCAAAGCAAACGATACGTATAGTATTTTTGGGGAAACAAACCTAGTTCTTAAAATAGAATCCATCCATCTCACTAGCTAGGTTAATAAACAAACAAAGCATAGGAGCGTGGATGCAAAACATTCATGAACAATGCATGAACAATGATGTCCTTGTCCTAGTCTCTCTCTCTCTCTCTCTCTCTCAAATGGGAGTATTAGCTGAGGTACCATGTACCCACATATATGATCTTACTGGGCCATTCCCAAACTCAAAAAACAACAAAACACCAGACACAAAAGCCAATGACAAGTAGCTATCAAAAAAAAAAACCAATGAAAAGTGGTTGTGGTTTGCTTTTGAGAAAAATATTGTGGGCAGCTGCCTCAGGGTTTATGCAAGAGAGAAAATATGTGGTAATTGCAAGTACCCACCAAAGTTGATTGGACGTGGTGTCATTGATATGAAATGTTCATTTTGTAAAGAGAAAATTATAGAGCGCACATAAAATTATATATCATATTTGTCCAAAGACGAATAGCCTAATTTAAAAATTATACTTGCTATCATTACAAAATAAATAACCTGATCATATGTTGATTAATATATGATTAATTTTATTTTTCACATAGATGATCATCTTTAGTAGATTTTAAAAGATGAATCATTGAAATTATCAATATAGTTTTCAATTCTATCATAAAATTTAGGATACTTAACACTTTACAGCCTTGCACATTTACCACAATCTCACTTTGTTACCTTTACTTCCTGATCATGTCGGTCAACATCTTATATTTTAAGTCAATTGTCAATGAAATTCTTGTATTTAACTTTCTATTCCAATAAATGATGAAAATATGCTATTTGGCCTCACAAGAAGAGACTACTTAGCTCTTAATTGAAAAAAATAAAAGGCCCAAAATAATATTTGACCTAATGTATAAGGGTTGATTGCTACAATTAAAAAAAAATACAAAATAAAATTTTAATAAAAGCAAAAAAAAGTATAAAAGATAATTTATCCTAAAGTTTAGGATAAATTCTTTTGGGGGCAAATATAAGCCATTGCTTTGCTGTTTCTAGTGAACAATAGCGTCCCCTTTTCACTCATCTTTTGTAAAAGAAATGACTTCAACGAGTCTCTAATCAGCAAATAATAATGACATTATATATATCACCCCTTTTGTTTTGCTATACACAATACAGGATAAGGTATAATTCTTCTTCATTTTTTCATCTATAATTGTTGGAAACTTAGAGCTATAAATAGTAACAAAGGAAAAGGCAAAGATATCACCTCTTGTAAGTGCTTACATGGCACACATTTTTTTAAGAGTAACTTCACGTAACTCGAAGGCGATTATTAGATGTAGCAGGTCAACGACCATCTACCATCTACCACCTTCTAACATTCTATCCGTATCAAGTGTGCGCTTGTAGAAGTGCATATATG
>BRYE01000027.1:5020328-5022828 GCA_030159115.1 Actinidia arguta var. hypoleuca
AGACTTCTTGTTGAAAGATTGCAGAGTTTGTGAGGTTTGGATTGGGCTATTGTCAATGTAAAGTGAGTAAAATGTTAAAACAACAAGAGTTTTGATTCGTTTTTTAAATTTTTAAGTATTTTTGTGCATGTTTTGAGCATTTTTTTACGTTTATCCAACACCAAAACTTGATCTGTTTTTTACTTGTAAACAATGACTTCTTATTTTGAGGAACGATAATTCTTTTGCGATCTAATCACCATCTAGTTTTGGTTTCTTAGATGTTGAAAGATTGCTAAGTTTATAAAACTATGGGTGAATTTGGGCAATTGTTAAGGTGAGTAAAATATATTGATTTTGTTAACTGATTTTGATTTTTTGATTTTTAATAAAAAAAATTATTTTCTCGAGTTCCTTTGAGAGAAGTTCGAAAATAAAAAAAATCATCGAATATGGGAAAAAGTTCAGGAATGACAAAAAAAAATCATTTTGAGTTGGTTTTGTTGAAAAATATTACTAACACATGCTTTACAAGGAGTTAATAAAAAATGTGAAAAAATAATTTATAAATTTCATGCTATGTGAAAATAATTTTATCAATTTTATTATGCAATAATATAAAAAAAAATATAAGAAAATGGTTGATCAAGTCGAGTGTTGAACAATCTTTTCTTAAGAATGATTCCCCCCCCCCCACAGGTGCTCATAGGTCTAATGGACGTCTATCTCGAAAATAAAATGATCACGATACTGAATAAGTAGCACTACAATATTCAGGTCCAGTAGAAGCAAACTTTAGATTCTACTTTCTTCATGTACAGTATAAATGCAATATGAATGATAGAAATCAACAAAGAATTTCTGTCTAATTCTACTCAGAATTATGACATTTAATTCCATACAGAAACCTATAGTGTTTCTGATAAAAATTAATATGGCATGATCATGATCGGTAGTATTTTATACATAAGAAATTACTATAATTCTGTAGAATTTTATCACTGAAATTCAATACAAAAATATATAATAAAATGGTTGAATTTACACCGAAATTCACCACAACAATTACTGAAATCATATAAATACCGGATAAAATACAGAATTAATCGGATAAAATAAAAATTTGGATTGAAATTCTTACAGAATTTCAAGTCTTGAAGTCAGAAAAGATCAATTAGAAAGTACACCGAAAACCTAAACAAACGTCACAGGAATTTGTTGTCAAAGACTCGCCGTAATATGGTGTCGAAGGCCTACCGTAATTTGAACAGAACTTCGTCTTCGTCGGAGAGAGGAGAGGCAGAAAATGGAAAAAAAAAAAAAACTATGTCAAAATAAAGGGGGAGGGAATTCTATATCAAAATAAATGGGGAATTCATACTTATGATACATACTTTGGAAGCTATTATCTCATTCAAATTTTCATGAATTTGAGTAAATAAATGCTTATTCTTCTTCTCCTCATAGAGGAGAACACAAAGCAACTTGGACTCACTAAAAATGACACGTGGGTTCCACCTTAAATTTGGCTCAAAGTTATTGTGTTCACCAAATATTCTAACAGATTTTGGGGATAAAATTAATTTTGTCCTCTTTAGTCAAATTTTTCTTTAATAATATAAAAATTCTTACATTTTCGGACTTCTCTCTTCAAGATAAATCGTAAAAAATATAATTTTTTTGACTAAATTATTAAAAAAATTCAAAAACTAAGACTATTAAAAATATCTTTCCGCAAAGCTGGCCTAATTGCACTAGCTTTGTTCTCACAACATGAGGAAAAGGAGGATGCGGAGTCAAAGCAGAAGATCCAGAACTTTCCGTCACTCAATCCACTAGCGACGTTTGAGCAGTAACGAATGATGGAAAAGACTAAGTCGTTTATTTTTCAAAGTTCATATGAATTCTCTATCAACATGGCAGACCATAAAATATTTACCAAATCCCTCTTTTTTTTCTTACTTGTTAGACTAAAATTGTTCCAATGGGTCTTCAAGTTTAGAAAAAATTAAAACTTGCAACAACCCCAACTCAAGGACTTGAATTTGCCAACAGCCAACCATCATTGGCATTGTAATTTTGTTAGGCCGAAAACGAAATAAAAATGCGTAAAGTAAAAACAAATAGTAATATATTGGTTCGTCAAATATGTTTACGTCAGAAAAATAATGCATTATGGAGAAAAGAAAGATTATAAGGAGGAGGAGGAGTCTCTAGCACTCTCTCGACTCTACTTTTCACCACATAATCTCAACATATCAACTTCACAATCCTATCTAAACAAATGAAAGAAAGTGATAAATATTTAATAGGATACTGAATTGTTATCATATCAAAAAACTATCCTAATTAAAATATTAACTCTAAGAATCCAAATCAACTCAAGAGTTTTAATCCTCTCAAGAATTCTAAATTTGCTTTTTGCTTGACTTCTAAAATGTCCACTTTAATCGAATATTGTAATTATTGGAAACCACATCATTGCCAAAATAAGTAGAAATATTATGACAAACATGAAAAT
>BRYE01000027.1:5032828-5035328 GCA_030159115.1 Actinidia arguta var. hypoleuca
ATTAAACAATAGTGAAATGATATTTATGTTAATATGTAAAAAATGAGGCTGCATTCATGGCTGGTGGCAGTGAGATGGATGTGTAAGCCTACATGTGTAGGTGTAAGCTTAGGGTTAAAAGCTAGAAAAAAAATAGCTTTAATTGAAGAAATAATACTGAGATGGTAATGGGTACAGTTTTTTTTTAAAACTCTTTAATTAATGATGGTTGAGGTGGTGTTGGTGGACGAAAAGGATCCATAATTAATGCTTCGTTTGATATCAGTTTTTTTTTTGATATTTTTACTTTAAATAAGTAAAAAAATTAATTAAAGTTGACTTTTTGCTGTTCTATTTTTACTTTTTTGCTTAGTTTAAACTAAAGTAAAGCCTCAAATGTAAAAAAAAATAAAAAAAATTGACCTTTTTGGTAACAAGTTTAAAAAAAAATTAATTTTTAAGCATTACCAAACGGAGCCTAAGTATAATGAGATTTGAAAACATGCTTATGAAATTTAATATTTCGAAAGAGTTCAAAATCTGTTCAAAAATTGCAATTAATAAGTTTGTGATAATGGGCTCAAATGGAGGGTTTTGACATTAATAGAAAGTGATTAGAAACTATACGAATAACCAGCTCTTTAAACTCCAATATTTTTCCCAGATCAGTTGTGAACCATTTTGAGGAGCATTTTTCGTCCTGTGTTTTGAAAACAATAATTCTCATCCAATTAATTGTAAAAAATAAAATAAAATAGTTTGCACCTTTAAAATTTTATACATCCGTCGTAAATCATTTATAATTCAATTTTTGTTATATATTTGAGGACTCAAAATTTGTCCCCCTTTAAATATTTATTTTGTTTGCCTTTATATATAAGGTGAAATTGCTTTTGCTACACTATTTTTAAGGAAAACAGTAATTGCCATCTAATATTGAGGGGTGAATAATAATAAGTAAAAAAATTATTAATAAGAATAAAAAATATACAAGTACTTGGAAAAATATATTAAAGCACGTGAAAAATATACAAATATATATACAAAGTGTCATTAGCAAAATCGTTTTTACGAGACAAAATTATTTTGTTATTGATATTTTTGCTCTTACGTAATGTAACGAGTGTGGTCCAAGCTATCTGGAAGCTCACGTGAGAGAGGTATGTACGTACGTATTTGGGCTATGATTTTTGTTTTCTACTACTTGAATCACCTTTTATTGGGTGATTCGAACAAAATTTTTATATTCCAACATCTGGTTGGGTGGATCGGTTCGAGTTCAACACAAAATTCCAAATTCAAATATCTATAGGGAGCCATCAACCTGAATATTTAGCACAAACAAATTGCCCTGCCAACTAGCGCCCCTGCTTAAGCCCGTCCATATATATATCGAGTACGTCTGGGGTATAGGCGTTGAAGCTCAACTCGAAATGCTATCAACTCACCCCCGCCGGAGTGTTCCGTTGTGTAAAAAAGTGTATATATGCTGGATAAGTTTTATTGATATCTCTTGAGATTTCTTATAACTTATATTCTTTGTAGTTTAAGAAATAATACAAATATTTTTTTACTTTTAAAATTAATGTTATTTTTTTTTTCTTAGCTCATTTTTATACAAAAATAACAAACTTGTCATTTGATTTAGGGTTACTATTTTTTTTCTTCTAAATACACCCGTTAAAATAAAAAATATTATCTCTTTTTTTAAAAAATATATAAATAATTTATTTTTTAAGTATGTCTAGATTATGAGAACTTAAAAATTATAATATTTAGATTAATTTTTTTTAAAAAAAGTATAGATTAACAAAATTTATTTTTGAAGTATATTTTTCATTATGAGTACTTAAAAAATAAACTATTTAAATTATTTTTTAAAAATAAAATACTTATAAAAAATAAAAAAAAAATAGTTTATAAATAAATGACATTTTGAGAAAAAATAACATGAATTTTATCTTAATGAGTGTATTGAGAAAAATATTTTAAAAACACTAAATCAAATGAAAAATTTATTATTTTTGCACAAAAATAAGTTTTAAGAAAAAATTTGACATTTTCAAAAGTAAAAAAAATCAGTATTACTTATAAAATTACATAAGATTTGATTTTATTTATCAAAAACTTCATAAGAGATCAGCGAAAATTTTAGTGTAAATATTAGACCCGAATACGTATGATCGATGTCCAAACCTGAGGTCGAGACCTAAACATCTCATGAACAAAGGTTGGGCATTCTGAGCCAAGCTCAAGACTTGGCAGAAGCTCGAGCTCAAGTAAGGTCGACCCAAAACAGAATTTTTGATTTTTCATATTAAAATATCATTATTTTATTAGAGAATGTTCCAAAATATATATTACATTCAAAAAATCAACAAATAAAAGATATAACTTTTTCTTTATACCAATTCCTATATATATTATTTAATTAATATTTTAACAAAAAAGTTAAATATAATAATTGCAAAAATAAATTTTAAAATTTAATATAAATTAAATATAATAATTATGTTTTTTT
>BRYE01000027.1:5052828-5057828 GCA_030159115.1 Actinidia arguta var. hypoleuca
ACTCAAATATATTTTTTAATACTTTCTAAAAACTGCATTATCTTTTGAAAAATATACTCTAAGAAAACAAATTTAAAAAAATCATCAACGAGGCAATTTTTTTTTAATTTAAAAATACTCTTAAATTCAGTAATCTTTAAAACTGATTCTAAATGAAGTTGTACGTAAAGCTGTACTAGCTGGGATACTGACGAAGACGATCTGACGTACATTTGCATAGGCTAGGCTACAACTACAAGTTCACGTGCTACTAATAAAAGGCAGTACTCTTCTCGTTTTAATTTATTTTTATTTTTTTGTCATTTGAGCATTTTAATCTAATTCATATATAATATATTTTTGTGAATAATTTTTTAAATTTTTTTAGACCAATCAAAATATTTTAATTAGTTTTTATATATATATTTTTTAAAATCATAAAAAATTTTATAAAATAAAAAATATAGACGATTTTTTGAGATATCCAGAATAGTATAAATGGTACTTCAATATGTGCCGAAAGGAGCAAAAATTTATTGAGATATATGAATTGCTTGATCAAAATTATTTTTTTTAGCATTACGACGGACTATCTCTAATTAGGATGTGATTATTGTAATTCTTATAAATTTTTAAAACTTATGAAACTTTCTTACAATACAATTTTATTAAACCTTTACTAATATATTTTTGAACAAAACTTTATGTGATTGGTGTGAAGGTGTTTGGTATAACTAAATTAAGTTAAAATTATTTATTTAAAATTAAAAATTAAAAAAATTAAAATGCAATTTTCAAAAATCATGTTTTTTTAGTTTTTTTAATTTTTGCTTTTAAATTAAAAAATTAAAAAAAATGAAGTGTAGATAGTATTTAAAGTAGTAAGATCTCTATTTTAGCCAATCACATTAGATCAAATAATGTTCGCTCACGCCTCACTTTATGAAGTAAGTAAATATAGTTGCACTACAACTCAAGTAAAAAATTTCTTCGAAATGATTGGATTAAATACATTGTCAAAATGTAACGAGTGTTTGTTTCATGATCAACTTTTAAATTTTGACGTCTTAAAAAATTGTACCGTCTTACTTGATTTTGGAAACAATAAACTTTTAAAGTTGGTTAAAATAATTTTTGAAAAAATATTATTTGCTGCTTTTAAATTCGACTTTTGTTTCATGGAACATCTTGGTGAGAGGAAGAGGTCAATCAAATGAGAGCTCGTAAAAAGGAAACCCTCACAATAAAGAGAGAGAATATTTGAAATAATTTCTCCACAATAAAATAAAACGGGTGTAATGTTTTGGAAATATAAAAAGTAAATGGGTCTGCCTCAACGGTAACAGGTGGAGCACTGAAGTTCAAAATGGTGAAACATCATTGAGCCTGAGTAAAAAGAAATGGAAGAAATCATTGAGGTGATTTTTAGTGTCTCCTAATCAATTAACATTTACATAATGGCCACTAATTAATTAATAAGGTAGCTTAATGATGGGATCTTTTTATAGGATACCATAATCATGTGTTTCAGTAAAAGGTTTAGTCATTCAAAAGAAAAAAAAACACCCGTTACACGATTTATAGAAACAAAAAGAAGATACGGACTCTATTGGGACAAAATAAGAAATTTAAAATTTAGAGTTAGTTTCAAATTTCATTATATCTCCTAAAATCAATTGATGTTAAGAATGATTTTGAATTGCTTAAGTTTTTAAATGTGTATTCGTGTTGGTTAATCAACTATCGATGATTAGTCCATAGAATCTGCGAAGGTGAATTAGTCTAGCAAGGGAGTTTTGTAACAAAAAATTATCAGTGAAAGAAAAGAGGCGACAAATTTCACTTTGCCCCCTCTATCATGATATATTGCGGATTCCCCCTAATAAAATTTTTGTGTTTTGTAGACCGAAGTGTATTATCAATTTTTCCGTCCAAGTTAACAGAATGTGCAACCCACTCGTCTATTGAAAAGAGTGAATGACTTTTTTCAAAAAAAATATACATCGTACAATCATCAAATTTTTAAAAAATGCCAAACATTATTTCTCTTTCCTAGTTCGTCCACCACCACCCTCCCTCCTCTCTCTCTCTCTCTCCCTCCCAGTCCCTCCACCATATATAGGTTATATGGGGTATGAGATTTGATGGTAATTTTATGGTGTTGGTTCGGTGTATCAAACCAAAAAAGAAGACAACGTTATGAAGGTAAATTTACAACCGCCATTAATTTAGCTCACACGATCTAAACTACAAGGGCCCCCCCAAAGAATACGAATCTCATGGTGAAAAGAAGTTAACGGCGTTAGAGAATAGGACAGAGAAGCACGTGGGTGTCCTACAGATGATACTGTCAGTCAAATCAAAGTCAAAGACGTCCGTTTGATTCTGCTGCCCTTTTCGGGAAGGTCCGAACCACGCTGGCCTCTGTCCAGTTGCTTACGCATGCATGCATGCATTGGACGGTATTTTTTTTTTTTTTTTTTTTAAATTATACTAACCATAAAGGATGGATCTAGGAGGGCGTAGAAGGGTGATTACACCCTTAAAAATTTAAAAAAATTTATTAATTATATTATAAATTTTAATATAATTTAAAAATTATATAGGTTAGCCCATTTAAAATTTTTAAAGATAATTTTAAGTTTATAGAGGTTCACTTATAGTAAGAATCTTATATCCGTCCTTGCTACCCATCCAATAGCTAGTAATTGAAAAAATGATAAAT
The DNA here is from genome assembly GCA_030159115.1 of Actinidia arguta var. hypoleuca. Classification (NCBI taxonomy): domain Eukaryota; kingdom Viridiplantae; phylum Streptophyta; class Magnoliopsida; order Ericales; family Actinidiaceae; genus Actinidia; species Actinidia arguta. Next base: position 5,055,533 of record BRYE01000027.1, read on the forward strand.
TTTTTTGTTTAAGGAAATACATACATTCCGTCTCATATTGTTGATCTATTTTAGACAATCTATTTTTTAAAATAGATATGTAATTATTATATTAAATTTTCAATTTTACTTCCGTAATAATTGTTTTTAATTTTTTGATTTAATTGAAATATTATAGTAAAAAGCAGATAAAAAAGAAAAATTAGTATTTTTCTTTGTTGACTTTTGAAAGTAACCATATATTACTATAAAAATATCCAAAAATAGAATAAAAAATAAAAAATATGGGACAGAGAAAATTATATTTAATAAGTTGTGGTTAGTCTCAATAAACGTGTAAAAAAATATACTCAGGTCACGTTAATCACATCATGTTGAGAAAATAAATTAAATATTGAAAAAAAAAATAAATAAATAAAAAATTAATAATTTTTCTATACACATTTCAAAATAATTTAGTATAATTTTTATGTATTAATTATCGTCCACTATGTCGTAATATCATTTTTCTGTAAATATATATGAAATTATTTTGATATATGCAAATTATATGGTACTAACATCTTAGACAATTTTACGTTCTCTCAACATCAAATTCCACGTGGGACCAAAAAATCTTCCAGTAGGACCCACAAGTCATCTTTGGGACCCAACAATAACTTCACAAATAAATTCCAAAATTGAGTTTCAGTGATATTCTCACATGCTTCAACAGCTTATTTGAGAGTTACACATTTGTGTGAGAATGACACATTTGTATATATCTTAGGGAGTTGGTGCTGCTCAATCCGATAGCACTAATGAAAGCAAGGTTTTGTTTGGGTTGATATTTAATATTATAAAAATTTTAGGTAAATAAGTCAAAAATAAATAATTATAAAAAGTAAAATATGAATATTAGTTAAAAAAAGGACTAATAAAATTAAAAGGAAATGATTGAAAAACTCAATAAAATAATTAATTAATTCACTATTTTTCCTATCTTCCAATGATAATAAAGTCCTATTTGACGATCACCCCCACTAGGTTTAACTTATCATGAATAACCTTCATTCGAGTGTAATTATGTTCACCTACTTAGCAAGACTACTACATAATCAAACATAAAAAGTGTATCGTTCACCCACCCTGTTGTAATACTTTTCTCACCAATAAGACTAATTAAGGCTATATTTGAATAAAAGTCTCATGAAGGAATCTGTAGAGAGAAATATATATATATATATATATATATATATATACAGGGGCGGACCCACCCTTGGCCGAGGGTAGGCGGCTGGCCCCCCCTGAAATTTTGGAAAAAAAAAATTAAATTGGTTTAAAAAAAAAATACTATTAATATATAGAATTTTGAATATTATCGTATTATCTTAGAATTTATCATTTTATTCAGTGGCGGAGCAACATAGTGACCAGAGGGGGTAGCTGCCCCCCTCAACTTTGATTTTTTTTTTTCCTATAGTTTAAGAATTTTTTTACAATTTATCCCCTCAAAAATTATAAATGCCCCCTTAAAAAAAATACAATTTGCCCCCCTGAAAATTTTTCCTGGCTCCGCCACTGATCTTATTGATGAAAAATTTTCGCCCACCCACCCTGAAAAAAATTTATGGGTCCGCCACTGTATATATATATATAATCTGAGTTTAAATACAATATTTTTTTCATTTGGTACTAAATCTTAATCCAAACACAGACTAATATTAAATAACTATAGAGTGACATAGAGAGCAAACTAAAGTTGCCGTTGGAATCCAATCCTCCAAGGAAATATTATTCATTGGTTATGATAGGCCATGGTCCATGCCAGTTAAGGTGAGAAGCGTTTGCTGCTCACAACACTTTGATTATGGCCCCGCTGGTTTAACCCCACTTGCCAATGAGAAGGTTTCCATAATTGATGGAAATTGACATTTGAACTTTCACAAGAGGAGTGCTTATTAACAACAACACGCACACAAAAAAAGAAATACGAAAATAAAAAAAAATCAATTAATTATTATTTTTTTAATTTTCTGCCTTTATTTGTCTAATAAAGATGGGTTTTGTAGGTCAAGAGAATATGATGATAACCCTCAAGGTTAAATGGTATCCAATTAGTTAATCAATTATGATCCATGGTTTTCTTGTTTTTTTTTTAAAAAAAACAAGAATTTTAAAATTCTAAACTTTGCTGCCTTATGAACACGAGACGAAAAGCAAAATTAGAGGTTAAAATCTTTAGAATTAATACAAGAGGGGCAAATTTGATGCGGGAGAAATGGGGGAGAGCGTGGCGGTAGCTGTTGGTGGGACGGGGAAGGGTAGATGCGGGAGA
>BRYE01000027.1:5065328-5067828 GCA_030159115.1 Actinidia arguta var. hypoleuca
TTTGATTTTTAAATTTTTATGACATAAATTAAATATGTTAAAAATTAGTCTATTCTTTCAAAAATATTGTATTCGTTTCCTCCTCGTTGTCATATTTCAACAAACAAAAAATAAAAAGAACAGCATGAGGAAAAAAAGACTATTCTTTTTCTATTTTTGAAGAAGAGGGAGAGAAGTAGGTTGTTGAAACATGACTAAAATTCATTTAAATTTTAAATTTTAAGTGTTGGGTTTTTAAAAAAAAATATTTTGATTTTATTTATTTATTTATCCTTATTTAAAGGGAACACGGATTAACCATGGGCATCAATGATGCTAGTGTTACCTCCATTATTAGTGAAGATGGTGACGACGACGAGATCGACGATAGTGAAGACCACGTCCACAATCAAAGAAGGAAAAAAAAAATTATGAATGAATTATTTTTATTATTCTAACCAACCTCGAAAGATTCTTGGAATAAAAAATATATTTTTTTACTATTTCAACAAATTATCATATTATGTGTATTTACTGTGTGTAACTCGTAGAATGATAAAATTTATCATTCCACAAAATAATATAAAAATAATAATTATCATTCTACACATAAAAAAAAGGCATATAAAAAATATAAATTAAAATATATAGTAATAGTAAAACATTTGAGAGTGATGTTTAATTAAAAAATATAGTAAACATAAAACTTTTTTTTTATTCATAATACATTATATTTTTAGTTAAAAAATTGAATGAGAAATTTATTCTTCAAAATAATTCACCCCACAAGAACTAGATATGATTTTTAAATAGATTAGTTTATCTCCGAGTCCTGAAAATAAATAAAATTATTATACATATTTTTCATAATGGATTAGTCCAATTGAAGGCCCACTTACCTGCATAATTAGCCATTGGTCTTGTCAATGTGAACAATTTGCCCCCTATTATCCATTGACGAGATGTCAAAAAAAAAATGATGCATTCCTCTTCTTGGTATGTTTTTCACGAAATACTTTCCAAAATTCCCTAATTTGTCCAAAAAATCTCTTCTTTTTTTAATGAAAGAAAACTCACTCCAATTCCATAAATCTCTTTTTATTAAATTGAAAATTTTGAAGAAAAAAGAATCAGTTCTTTCCAAATCCGTGCTCTTTATTTTGACAAAAAGCTTGATGCATTCCATTTATTACCCTACACTTTGCAACAAAATTATGAGTGTTTGGAATTTCTTTTTTGAACATTTTTTTTTAGTTTTTAGATATAAAAATAGTTTTAAAGTGTTTTGTGATTGTTTTTTTTAAGAAAAAAAAAGAAAAAAAGAATTAGTGAATAGTCCACTCATAGGTGATTGTAACTTATTTAGTTTAATTGCGGATTTATCATCACGGTTAGTTCATAATTTTTAATTTTTTTGAACAAAAAATTCATAATTTTTTATATGTAAACAATATTACCCTCATTTTAACTATAAATATATTTACTTATTAATTATTCAACAAAAAAGTGCCAACTCATTACCACCACCGGTCGCTGGCGACTTTTTCGGCGAATCCTGACAAACTTTTTTAGAGATAAATTTTAATGTTTTAGTATTCTGATAGTACAAAACGAAAAGTAAAATTTATCTGCGAAACCAATAATGAAAGTTCTCTTTGGAACTTTCGACAATTTTTTTGACAATTTTTTTTCAGAGTTAAATTTCACTGTTTTAGTATTCTGAGAGTAAAAAATAAATAGTAAAATTTATTTCTGGAACCAACAATGAAAGTTATCTCCATAACAAAAAGTAAAATTTATCTATGTAACAAACAATAAAAGTTATCTAAGAAAAAGTTTGTCGGGAAGTCGTCGGAGGTACGTCAAAAAAGGCACCAGCCAGAGAAGTCGCCGAAAAATTTGTTGAAAAGGTCACCAGAGATTCATCGAAAAAGCCGTCGGATGTCAGTTGAAAAGTGGCCTCCGGGCACCAATGGTGATTGCCGAAGAGGGTAGAGATGGTGAGGGTATAGTGAGAAATATGAAGGAGTGTAGAGAGTATAAATGTATTTTTGTCTGTAATAAAAAATGAGTTTTGACTTTTAAATTTTTATGACATAAATTAAATATGTTAAAAATTAGTCTATTCTTTCAAAAATATCGTATTCGTTTCCTCCTCGTTGTCATATTTCAACAAACAAACAAAAAAAGAGCACCAAGAGGAAAAAAAGACTATTCTTTTTCTATTTTTGAAGAAGAGGGAGAGAATTCAAACTTATGGGAAGAAAGGGATGTAACAAGAAAATGAAGGGGCAATTGCATTAGGTTGTTGAAACATGACTAAAATTCATTTAAATTTTAAATTTAAAGTGTTTGTTTTTTTAAAAAAACATCTTGATTTTATTTATTTTTTTTATTTATCCTTATTTAAAGGAAAAATGGATTAACTATGGGCATCGATGGCGTTACTGTCATTATCGGTGAAGATGGTGATGGCGACGAGATTGACGATAGTGAAGACCACGTCCACAAACAAAGAAGG
>BRYE01000027.1:5142828-5150328 GCA_030159115.1 Actinidia arguta var. hypoleuca
CAAGACTAGTGGCGAAGTTTCTGTAGTGGAGATGACAATAACAAGAATCAAATCTATGCTGAATGGTAAGTTTTGGCAAGCACAGAATGGGAATACCCAGTCATGTTAGTATTGGTGACCGAAATATAAGCGGTTGATGTGGACGTCAATGATGCGATTTGGAAAAATGGCAAATCCAAATTTGACGAAGTTATAGCTTTATTCCGCAACGGTACAAAGTGATCCGATAACACGAATGGAGATTTTCTGTCAATTTAAAATTTTTATAATAACTCACTCCAAAATTCACAAAAATTACTCCCATGAAAGTTATAATTACCCTGCCATTAATAGAGGGTGGACTCCAAATTTAAGATTTGAAAACTAGGGGCCGGATCAACTTGGAATCCCTCCCGTCCGTTCTCTATACCTCTATTGGAGAGATTATTTGGTACTATTGTAGCAAGACTTTATAGCAAGACTTTATACCAATTAATGAATGACACATGTATATATATTTGTCAAATCAAAATAAAACAACAACGAATTCTATTATTTATACCAATCACTCTAAAGTTAGAGAACTATTAAGATTTTCTCTAAAAATACTAAATAATATCTCCCTCTATTATGGATCTCACAAGCGAGCTCACACTGATAACCAAAATTATTCATCTCATATGCTCCGTTTTAAAAGCCACGCATGCGAGCAAAAAAAATATTTTATCAAATATTTATAGACACTAAAATAAATTACAATTTATTTCATGTATTTATAAAAAAATTTATTAACGTAATGTTTTGGATGAATAACCTCCACACTTGAGCATACAAAATAAACTGTCGGGTTACAGTTATGTGATGGAGATAGAGAAAATCGAGGATAGACACCCACGGCGGTTCTATGACTACGTAAGTAGTTTCAACCCTTCGTCCGGTTAACCAGCGATGTCTGGACTGCAATCACAAAAACAGTGAGACCGGACGCCAGAGGTTTTTTCAAGAAACGGTTCTCTGACGATCAAGTTAGACGTCCGGAATCTTATAGAAAGTTTGTATGGTTTGATAGCAAGGTTGCACTTGCTCTATGAAAATAACAGTGTTCTCCTTTATTCCCTGACTCAGCGTGTGGCTCGATGCTCTAGCCATTTTCGTCAATCGATAAATTACAACTTGGCGCGTGTATTGTACTCACCAACTGCCGTGTCAGTGAGTAAGCCGCTGACCAACCATGCCCCTACGGCGTGGCTAGTAGTTCATGATTAACTGCCAACGTCTCCATCCGGGCATGGAGCTGTCAGTAAGAACTCTGACATGTAAATCACTTTCTATCCCGGACATCCTTTGGGAATACAGCCGACTATTGCCCCTTGTTCAAGCTTCCAACGCAATTATTGTTACGAGTTCGCTGAGTTGTGGCACCTCAGATATAACGAAAATCTTGGCTCGAACGGTACGTCTTTAGTAATGACTGTTCCAAGCTCCAGCGCATAAAATCTTCAAGAGCTTGACGTAGATTTCCGTCCTAACAAGGTCAATATCCAATGATGTCTCAACTGAGTTTCAACATAGGAGACCACCGAATTTATTTCTTAAAAATAATTCGACAAAAATTCCTACTTAGTAAGGCCAGATTACTTTATTATCTAATTTGTCCACTTACATAAACAGTTCGAAATAACATCGTGGGCTCGGTAGCCTACAAGAAAGGTGCGGAGGGATGAGGTATGCATAGACGGGAGCTCGTCCCACCCTCCAAGTCTCCGTAATTACATAAGGTGGAGTCCACGTCAATCACATCGAGCATAATGCCCCTGGACCCACCCACTTTTACGGAGGCCAATTTTGGTACTACTCTCCGTTACGAGGCGACTTGACGCCGCGTAGATGCTTTCCCAATTTCCCAAGCATTTTACATATCTTTTTCTCTACCAACCCACTAGCCAAGTAGAGAGAGGGTCATTTTAGAGGTAGTGGATGGGTTATAATTGTAAGCAAAGAATTTTTAAAAAAATAGCAAAATTTAATTATATCACATGCAGATGCCAATATAGACTAACCTAGGATTTTTAGTTGTATTTTATGTAACAAAAACTTAATTTTTTTACTTCCTTCAGCTTAATTTTTCTATTCTGCAAATGTTTTTTTAGATCATTCTTCGTGATCGTCGTTTGGCCTTAATTTTTTCTATTCAGCATATGTTTTTTAGATCATTCTTCATGATCGTCGTTTGACCTAAATTATTTAGTAAATCCATCAAACTGTAGTGTTTTTTATCCTACTAAGCTTCCAAAACAAGAAAAATTTAATGTTTTGTCTTATTTTTTATTTTAATAAATAATAAAAAATTTAAGATATTTTAGCTAAGTCAAACAGGGCCTTAACTAACCAGACAACAGTTAAATTGAAAAAGTGCATTAACAACTTGCAATGAGTATAAAAATATCTACATATATATGAAAATATTATTTTTTTTATATTTTTTATTCCTAAATCACGATCTATTGGGCTGTAGACTTTAGTTTACATTACCTTTTATTCATCCAAAAGCCCAATTTTTGGCCAAAACCCAACTTTTTTGACCTTTTTTTTAAGGCCCAGGTGTTTTAGATGTATTTTAACTAAAAGCCAAGTTTTTGTTTGGCTTCATTTTTTTGGTTGGACGAATAATTTTTTGACTTTAATTGTCAGGAGCTATTTGGCCTATATTTTTTTTAGTAAAATCAATAGTTATTTAGTAAATGGATAAAGCCATTCAAAAAAAAAAAGTTGAGTTTTTATCTGATTTTTCACATCTTAGTAAGAAATTAAAAAAATAAATATTTAGGTCAGCCAAATGCCGCTTAAATAGATTAGGGTCAGGATTATCTGAAATCCAATTTTGCATTGTAACTATGTAGTTCAAGTATTTTGGAATTCATTTTGAATTCGATAATCCTAAACGTTCAAATTGTATATCTCGTCGAAAACTATAACATTATAAAAAATTAAGTTGATTGGATATAAATCAATGGTATATCAACATCAACTTATAATAACATAAATTGGTATAATCATGTGTGTCACACTCATTTAATAAATTATAAATAATACAAAACGGATATCGATTTATATCCGATCAATATAATTTTTTATAATATTAATTTTTACGACAAAATCTATAATATAACGATTTAAATCATCAAAATAGAATCTAAAAAGCTTAATATGTATAATGCAATTCAAACCACACAACTTCAGAGAAGCTGTGTCCAATAGATTATACTATTAATGTGAAAGATTGTAGCTCGTGAAGCATTGAATAATTTCCCCTGTTATTCGTAGACAACTTCTTCCTTTGGTAACAGTCAAACGTTAACGGTCAATTCAGTTCACGATAACAGCGGCGTCACGGAAAATGTAATTCAAATGCCATTCACGTTCACGGAAACAGTCTACTTAAAATGTGGTTCAAATTTTAAATTAATTTAATGAAATATTTTTAAAAAAAATATTTTAGAAATAAAATTTTTAAATAAACACATTATTTATTTTTATTTATTATTAGTTTTTTTTAATAATATGAAAAATCTTTGATTCTATATTTTTTATAAAAAAATTCAAACATATTATTTATTTTTATTTATTATAATTTTTTTTTAATAATTTGAAAAATCTTTTGATTCGATATTTTTTATAAAAAAATTCAAAATTTTATCACCTTCTGAAGCTTGACCCAGACGAATAGAATTTAACCGTGGTTATCCAAACTCGAGTTAATCAGTGGTTACAGAGGGCCCACTCGAAAGCCTTTAAATAGAAGCCTTCGGGCTCTTCAATTCCCTCATCGCCTTCTCTCTCTCTCTCTCAACACATCACTGTTTGATGGTGGAATCCTTCAATTTCCACCGATTCCATTAGATCTCTGTGATTTCTTCTTATTCATTTTCGTTTCATCCTCGCAATTTCTGGTGCGATCTCTCTCTCTCTAGAAACCTTTCTCTTGCTCTGTTTCTCAGAGCTCTGAGAATTACCTCGAGCTTCCATGAAGAATGCTTCCTATGTACATGGAATAGGCTCCTACTTTTCATTGGATATAAAGTGATAAAAATCGAATCGAATTTGAATAGGCTAACAATTATCTTCGATTTCATTTTTCAGTGCAACCCAAACTTTTTAAATTTAATTCTGTTTTGATTTTGCTATAATTTGGGTCAGTGAATTTTTTTCTATTTTTTCGTGTGTATTTTTATTTTCTAGTTTGTCATGATTATACGAATTAGGAAAGTAAAAACTGAAAAAAAAAATAATGACTTAATAGGTTTGATTTTTTCACTTATTGTCTTTATTTTTTTAAAATTTATGTTTTTTCCCCCTAGTTTAGTGATTCCTTCACGGATTTAGAATTGCCAGTATGGAGCTATTTTGTCCTAAATCCCTAATTAGTTCGGTTAATTTGCAGTATTTTATATGTACGAGTTTATTTTTACCAACAAATGAGTCAAATAAATAATTTAATTATATTTAAGATTATAAATTATGTCGTATCAAAGAGGTAAATGTCACATTTTTGTTAATCTAAATATTGTTGCAGAGTCGAAATGGCGGCGAACGGGAATGGAGAGGTGAAGTACACGAACGGAGGTGGACGGAACGGGCTGGCGAAGATCCAGACGCAGAAGAGGCAGAACGGGATATGCCACGACGACAGCGCGACGCCGGTGAAAGCCCAGACCATCGACGAGCTTCACTCGCTCCAGAAGAAGAAGTCCGCCCCCACCACTCCCATCAAAGGCTTCCAAGGTGGCTTCGCCAATCTGTCCGAAGAAGAGCGCCAGAAACAGCAGCTCCAATCCATCAGGTACTTTAAAGTATTTTTTATTGATTTTTACAATTTTTCTGTAGAAACACACTATTTTTTATTTCTTTATAATGTGGAATTAAAAAATATTTTTTTATTTAATAATTTTAATGCAGTTCTTGAATGTTATGAAAGGATGTTTTGTAACCTTACGGAATAATGACAAAAAAAAAAATGCTTAAATTTTTAAAAATATATATATATATATATATTTTAAACGTAAAAAATAATGCATATTTTTTAAATAAGATATTTTGGTGGCCTTTTTCATTTTAAATGAATATATACAAATTTGTCAAAATATTTATAATATAAGACACTAATTTTTTTAAATATTTTGAACTATCTCTTATTATCTACGATTGAAATTCATTAGAGTTAATCCAATGATTAAAATTTTACCTGAGACTAATTTTTTTAAATGATATTTTTATTTTTATTAGCAATTGAAAATTACTTAACTACTCGTATATTTTATATTGTTAAAAGTAAAGTAATGTAAAATATAAATATAAGCATGTTTGAATAATTTTACTTGTAAAGGCAAAAAAAAAAAAAAAAAAAAAATTGGTAACCCAAAATTTATTGGAATGTGAGAAGGACACAACTTCTCTGAAATTGTGGTGTTTGTTTTGCATTGTGTGCACTTTTAGGATCTGAGGTTTATTTGGAGACTTCGTCATAAAAAGATTAACACAATAAAAAGTTATATTGATTAAATACAAAATAAATACATGTTTAGTACTATTTTATAACATAAAACAAAAGAGTGTGCATACAAAATTATATATATTTATCTTTATATAAATTAATATTGATCGACTATTAATCTGTATTTGATCAATATGACTTTTTATACTATTAAAATTCTCAATAAAGTCTAAATATGAACAATTTATATTATTGAAATAGACCAAAAACAAAATCCAAAATCCTACAATTCAAAATTATACTTAAAAGAAGCATGGTCCATGTGAAAATTGGAGAGAGACTGGAGATGGGTGATTGAGAGAAATTTTTAATGTAACGGCCATAACCCGTGATATCGATGATATGATATAACTATCTAATAATAAATCTATAAATAGGATGTAGAATGCTAAGTAATGAATGTAATTATTTCTTTTAAAAAATTAGCAATTGACATGTGAATATAATTTAATTTATGATATAAATATGATAATTTGCCATTAAATTGTGATTTTACCTAGCAATAATATCCTAGTATGACGGTAGTAATGAATTTTTTTCGAGTGATTGGGCTTCTGGGCCCACTAGGATGGAATGATCTTGTGGATCATGGTTTTAAGATGTGATGACAATGGACTTGTCATGATTGATTGATAAGTTCCAGCCATTTTATATGACGCGTGTCCGTCACTATAACACACCATTAATTGGTCGAATTTTTGACCTATTCTAATGGTTCAGGTAATTATATATTTATTTTTGTATAAAAAAAATATTTATATATTTACTTACTTATTAATATTTTTTTATCATTAACCATTTTTTATTGGACGATAATTAGCATTTTTTATTTTTAAAGCTTGATATTTGAACTTTGAAGTATTGAGATGTTTAAAAAACTATAATTTAGTAAATTGTTTACCGTCAAAACTATTTTTTTCGCTCTTATATTAAAAAAAAAATTAAAAAATTATTTTTTCTTGCTTATTTTTAGCTAAAGTAAAATCAGAAAAACAAAAAAATAAATAAATATTCTTGATTATTTTGATAACAAGTTTAAAAAAAACTTGACTTTTAATCATTACCAAACGGAGCTATAGTAACCATATTTGTAGATCACATTTGGAAATCTTATGTAACGTTATACATTGTCCTAAAACTAAATTTAAATAAAATATGTAAATAAATCATGGGACCAAAATAAATATATTAACTAATTACTCTACTAATTTTTTGTTTTTGGCGACAGTGCCTCTTTGGCATCGCTGACGAGAGAGACTGGACCCAAGGTGGTGAAAGGAGACCCGGCAAGAAAATCCGAGACCCCAAGGTTTTCACACGTGTCACACCAACACCATTTCACTCCAACCATCAGCATCACCGACAGTGCCCTCAAGTTCACTCACGTTCTCTACAATCTCTCACCTGCAGGTAACACTATTAATCCCACTTCCTAGTTTCTCATAGTTTTATTACAACGCATGGTATAGATTTTCGGTAATTGTCATATTACACCCTCGAACTTTAATAGGTATTACAATTTAGTCCCTAATGTTTTAATTTGACATATTAAACTTTGAGTTTTGAAATTAATTGCAATGTGGACCTTCCGTTTACATCTGTTAAAATTTGTCGATGGAAATAACTGTGTTGTGCATATTTTAGCCAAAAGTGGAACAACTACGCTAATTAGGGCGACAAGAAATGGAGAGTAATATGAGCATTTTCATTGCACACACGTGACACACTAAGGGTGTGTTTAGATTAAAGATTGAGTGAAGAAAAAAAATAAAAATAAAAATATTCAATTATTCAATGATCTTGAACTGTTGAATGCTCTAATTTATTTATTTTTCATTTTCATTTTCATTAACTTTTGCCTTTACCCACCAATTTCGTTATCAAAACAGAGCTCAAATTTGTGTTAGTATAAGGTGTGAATTGGTTAATGTATTCCTATTTTGTTGGTGGGTGAGTGCAGAACTATACGA
>BRYE01000027.1:5162828-5165328 GCA_030159115.1 Actinidia arguta var. hypoleuca
ATGATTATATTCGTTTATAAATTCTTGCGAACAGAAGATCCACATTGTAACTATCTTCAAAGTTTATGGTTAAATATATTTAAATTAAAATATGAGAGTTGAAAACAATATCTAGTGAAAGTTAGAAGGTCTAAAATAAGAATCACCCTCGATAAATTCCCCGACCAAAATTATAATTTTGAACTCAATATTTTTCTCTTTAGCCCATAAAATCAAATTATACTTATTTAAGAATTTGTACCTCAATCAAATTACAAAAAAGGGCAAAACTCTAAAACTCAAATCTTTAAAAGTTCTCACAAGCCCAACGGCTGCAAACAGACTGCCCCAACTACCATAGACGGAGTTGTGCTTCAATCGTAGGAGGTAGGGGTGTTCACGGATCGAGTGGATCGGGTTTGCCCCCAATCCGTCATCCACCCGATTACATTCAGGTTAGAAATCGCAACACCCAAATCAAACCGAACCCGTTGAGAAATCCTCCCGTTCACGGATTAGCGGGTTGCGATCGGGTTGGTCAGGTTAAATTCATTTTTTTTAAAATCTAGTTCTGTGTTAAATTCAATTTCTCTCTCTTGGGAACCTTATCTCTCTCCTTCAATACCACTTCTCCCTCTAAAAACATCAAAAAGAGAGACAAATAATTAAAATCAAACCAAAATCAGAATATAACTATAAGGTATCAAAATAGAATAATTAAAAATTAAGATAGAGTGAGAGAGTTATTAGATTAGTGGTTTGGGTGGGTCAGATTTGGTCAAAATCTGACAACTGTCCACAAATATTCGGATTTTCATTTCTGAAACTTGTATACCCGTCCATTGGGCCACATATTCGGATCAGGCGTTTTAGTTTGAAATGTGGATCAGAATTTTGAACAGCCCTACCTTCTGCCATAATCCCTAGTATACTACTTATTATTTATATTTATATATATATATATATTACATAAATATAATACGGTGGTCCCCTAACTCTAATGTTTGCTCTCAATCTTTGCCATGCCCCCCCAAAATATGAAATCCTAGTTCCGTCCCCGTCAACTACAAGCGGCACCACCATGGCAACCCATCCAAACCTCCCTCAACCCGCCAACCCTCATCACCCTTGTTGCCAACAGGGAATCTCTCTCTCTCTTTCTTCCTCTCTCCCCAAATCTTCTAATGACCTTCAAAATTCTTACAACACAATAATACCCAAATGGAATCTCTCTCTCTCTGTTTTTATCAACACCGTGCTTGAACATAATAAAAAGAAGAAGAAAGTTACTAGTAACATTAATAGATCTTACCTTTGATCAAACAGAATTTGGGAATTTTGGTATCTTACTTGTAGAGGTTAATTAGAAAAACTTATTAAAGATAAATTCCTTCCATCATAATTCAATTAGGAAAACTTTTTTGGGAGACAAACTTTTCAAATCATAGTTCAATTAGGATTTTGTTTTTAAGATGAACTCCTCCAATCATAGTCCAACTAAGAAAAGTATTTTTTATTTTTATAGTTTAATAGGGACTAGGACTATAGTATTTTTTCTCTTATAAAAAAAGAGATATGACTATTGATTAGAGTACGTAGAGTTTACACAGTTTTTTATAGTTTTGATTTTTCAATTTTGAGAGAGAGAGAGACGTAGGTTTAGTTTGCCTAGGCTTACCTCGGTGGTGTTTTGACATATGTAGTATAGCCATTTATTATGAGAGAAAGACGCCGACAAAGTCTATAACACCTTCGGTAGGCAGCAAATATTTATTAAGAAAACTGCATTTGTAGGACTCAGACTTGTAATTCTGTTTATATCTTATTCATGTTTTCTGATTCGTAATTGTGAATTCAGTTTTTATATTATATACAATTGTTATCAATAAAAATTGTTATTTGAAATTCTATATTTATCGGGGTTTTTTTCAACACAGAACGTATAATTTTTTTTTCAAGTTTTGTGATATGATTGAATCTATTTAGTGTAGTAAACTAGTTAATAACGCAGCCCGGTGCCTTCATTCGGATAAACAATTGAATGTAGATATATATAGAGAAGTATTCTTCAAATGCTCGCTTTAGCCGGGTTTAAAATATCACCAGCGTGTTTGTGGTTACAAAATAGGGTTGTGATGGCCATTGACGCGGTCGGGAAGGGTGAGCCAAGGGCCCAAGGGATGGCTGGGGCTATTAGTGTTTGATTGGCGGTGGGTGCAAAAAGAAATTAGATTTTCTGTTAGGTTGAGACCATGGTTTGATAGGATGGATGGAGTTGTGAAGAGAAAAATTAAAAAAATATATATTTTCCATTGATTTATAGAAAAAATGGGGCTAGAGATAAATATTTTTTGTCCAAATGACGCAAATTGAATTGCAATTAAAGAAGACGCTGGGATGCAGGCTTGCAGCTAGTCGAGTTATTTTTTATTTATTTAATAATTCGAATCATTTATATTATAATCTATATTGTAAAGATTAATATTTTTAAAAATTAAATTAACCAAATCAGTATCTATTT
>BRYE01000027.1:5173675-5176175 GCA_030159115.1 Actinidia arguta var. hypoleuca
GATAGATGCATGATTTTGATTCGAAGGAGGCCAAAGTAAGTGAGAATTCCACCAACTGATAAAATTCTTTCAAGTCCTTGCGAGTCTTCTTCTTCTTCATCTTCAAAGTTCTTGAATATTTGCTGCCAAATTGTTTTCTTTTTCTTTTTTTTATATGCAAAAAAAATTGCGTCTTTGGCTGTCCTTTTTGTCCCTGCTAGCAAAATATTATATAGAATGATGTTTGCTGATTAAAACTGGTTCATGTTGCTTAAATAATACCCGACGTGCAACAAGCAATGAATGTTGAAGACTTAATGCTCTCCCTCTTACAGTCTTACCCAAAAGCCCAAAAATAAATATAATTTAAAAAAAAAAAAAAAAGAAAGGAGAAAAAATAGCCTAACATTTTTTTATCTTTAGTAAAAAAATTTCATAATTTGTTTTGTAATTGAAAAGTTCAACCAAAATTTAAAGTTTAAGTATGTGTTGATTTAGTTTTCAGAATCACTTTTGCATAATTGTTTTATAAAATTTGTTCGATTGATTCTTTTCGAACTTCTTTTGTGGGAATTTCTAAAAAAGAACGTATTTTTGAGAATAATTAAAACGATGTCTTCAAATTCTCAAAAATTGTTTTCAGTAAAAAGTAAACAATACATAAAAATAATAAATATTTTTGTTTTCAAAATAATTTTTTAAATAGCTTCTAAAAATATATTTTACAAAATTTAATTTGGAAACTGTACCAAACATTTTTTTTTTCCCAATCGGTGGGAGGTATGTATAATATCAAGAGTAGGACATCAAATTGGATAAAGTCCCATAATACAAAGCCCCATGCACCTAGCAAGATCAATAATTACAAAGTACATTTAAGAAAGAAACTCAAGCCCAATAACCATTTACATTTTCAAATTATGCTCAGCTTTTTTATTTATTTTTCTCTCTCCTTTTTCTTACTAAGGAAATTATAACGTAAAATCTTAAGTAGTAGTAAAACTGGCGGGGCGGGGCGGGGCGGGAGCGGGGCGAGTAATTCAAAAATCCGTCAAGATCAAGTGAGCAAGTTGTCATCGTATGCCAGTTTTGAGACAGATTTTGTAATACCCACTCCACCCCAGTTGCCTTGACTGCTCCACTGGTCTATAGTGTTCGAAACTTTGGATCCATGAGAAGATAAGACACAAAACAAATACAATCATAAAAGTAGTCATTATTATGACACACCAACCGCTAAATAATTTGCCTAGAGATGTGGGACCAACCCCTCAATTTGAGCTCTTATTATAATTCAATGGGCAAATTTCACAATACTCCCTGGATTCTATTGAAATCACAATACCACCTGCACTCCCTTGCTTTTGTGATTTTATGTAACAGTTTAGTCTAGTTTTTAATTTTCAGCAAAAAAATCCAACTGAATGCCTATTTTTCTCATACTTACCTTTTTTTTTTTTATCAAAATAAATAATAAAAAGAAACACAGCTTTTCTAACTCTACTTGAATCCCATTACCACCATAACCTCTTACCACTCCAATGGAAGTTGAAGGTGATTGATAGGTGGGAGGTGGAATTTGGTGTTTTCTCCATTTGATTTTTTTCTCACCCTTTCCCTTAAAATTTTGACAACAAAATAAGGATACTTTAATAAATCTTTCCTTGAGTCAAATTTTGTTTGCTGACGGGGTGTCGATGTGACTTCAGAGAGTAAAGGGGGTGGAGTGTGGTTTCAGATTAATGCAGGGAGTGTCAATGAAATTCACACTAATACAATTCAGTTAGGGACTGTTTGGGGTGAAGTAAATACGGACTCCACGTACCTGCAGATTGTTGGTAGGATTGTCGGTGGTCTCTGATCCCACGGCAATGAAAGTGAGTCCTAAGTAAAGTACTGTCACACCATCTGCGCTTTATGCATTTAGAGCGAGTACATCAGAATTGGTAAATTTCTTGCATTTAGATTTTATGCAATCCAAGTGATAATTTTTTTTTATAAAATAATTAAAGGATTGGCAATCTTTCATGGGACAAAGTGTTGGGCTGTTAAAAAATAATATATGACTAAAATGAGTATATATGAGATAAGAATATTAAGGTAAATGTGCAGTAATTTGTGCCATGGTAGGGTTGCATTCAGGGACGGAGCCAAGAATATTATTCAAGGGGGGCCAAAAATATAAAAAAATAAAAAAATTATTTTTTTTTGTATTTTTAGGAGGGGTGCAAATACAAAAAAAAAAAGTAAAGTAGATTTTGTAATGGCCCCCTATTGCCATAACCTAGTTTCATCATTGGTTGCATTAATTGAGGATAAAAGAAAAAAGAATAGATTTAGGTAGTTTGAAAATATATGTCGTATCCCTATTGATGCGATAATAAGAATAAGTGATATGATTATAGGTATTGACAACACTAGAGCAAGGGATAAACCTAAGTTAACATTATATACGGTAGTTAAAAGGACTATAATTGAATTGAATCTTGATAAATATTTGGCCCTTGATTAAGTTCAATGG
>BRYE01000027.1:5198675-5211175 GCA_030159115.1 Actinidia arguta var. hypoleuca
ATTCTGGGTATGTGCTTGGACAGGGAAAGGTGCTTGAGGGTATTGATTATGAGTAGTTTATGCATAATAGAGGAGTCAAACTTGGGAGTTAAAAACACTTCTCAGTTGAGAAATGTAGAAATATTTTTCAAAAACTGTTTTTGAAAACAACAAAATCTTTTTTCATTTTTAGCATGAATGATTTTTGGGTATTTGAAAACTTATTTTTTAATGTTTGCTCAAAAACCGTCAACAAATGAAAAATATCCTCAAAAACTAATTTTGAAAACAACAGTCAAACAGAGCAATGTCTTGTTGAAATTCACAGATTAGGCAGATTGATAATAGATAATTTTGGCAGTACCGTATGGTGATATGTTTTAGAGACACACGGACGGGGGGATTCGGGTCGCGTCATAGAGAAGCTTCAGAGAGAGAGAGAGAGAAGATAAAATGAAAGGAAAATAAATAAATAAAAAAATAGGTCGTTTCTCTTAGAAGCTTTTGTCCAACCTGGCTCCAAATCTTTCGGGTAATCTGAAGAAATCAACCAACGTGGTCTATGAACA
The DNA here is from genome assembly GCA_030159115.1 of Actinidia arguta var. hypoleuca. Classification (NCBI taxonomy): domain Eukaryota; kingdom Viridiplantae; phylum Streptophyta; class Magnoliopsida; order Ericales; family Actinidiaceae; genus Actinidia; species Actinidia arguta. The sequence continues at coordinate 5,199,224 of BRYE01000027.1, forward strand.
CCCATCGTGACTCCGTTTAATAATGTATAAAAATTAATTTTTTTAAAATTTGTTATCAAAAAAATTAAGATTTTTTATTTTTTTTGTTTTTCTGATTTTATTTTAGCTAAAAATAAGTATAAAAAAATTATTTTTTTTGACTTTTTTACTTGTAAGATTAAAAAAAAATCAAAGTTCTGCATAAAAAAGTATATATATTTTAATCCCGAAGAAGTAAATATATAAAGAAAACAGAACTTTTGTAATTTATAAAAAAATACAATATTAATTTTAATTTTGAGGTGATAAATTTATATAATTTTGTAATAATTTAATTAGCTTTTTTTTAAGAATTTTAGAATGACAGTCGTCCTCAACTATTTCCGGGTCCATCATTACACCTCGATCTGGACCATGATTTGGATGCTCATTTTGTTGGGTTGTTCAAGAATATGCATATCAAAAAACAAGTTGATTGGACATGATCGAATAACTTTTGTCGTGAAAAAAAATGGATAGTTATCATGTTATAATTTTTTTCCAGTCAGGTGGCTACCGTTATTTGATAAATCTAAGTTCTGCATAAATGATTTGCTCAACTAATTTTACAAGACAAATGGGTCAGGTCCACGTGGAGAGCTCATTGTTTGTGAATTGCACTACAGATCATTCAGATCTTATATAAATGTGGGGCGTGAGTTTATAAAATGAGAGGAAGAAAATCGAACATAGATACATGCGGTGATCCTAAAGTTGAGCGGGTGTCTGCAGTTGTTCACCAGTTGGCCAGTGTCTAATTGTGATACAGATGCAATGAGAACGGCCGCCGAAATTATTTTCAAAAAATGACTTTCCGACAGTCAAGTTAGATGACCAAATATATATATATATAAAGAGAGTCTATGGCCCTTGGACTAAGTTCGCTTACCTTTAAGAGAAAGAAATGTTGGCTTTATATAGCACAGTTCAGTGTGTGCCTTGACGCGCTAGTTGTCTTGTCACTGGACAAACTGCAACTCGCCGACTGTATCAGTGAGTAGGTGGCTGATCCAGCCTATCATCAAGCTACCGACGTCTCCATCTGAGTATGGGGCTGTCAGAAGAAATTTCGATGATCAAGTTACCTTCTGTCCATCGACATCCCTCGGGATCACCTCCGGCCGTTGCCCCTCGTCCAAGCTTCGGCATGATTACTCTACCGAGCTTACTAAGTAGCTACAATTCAGGAGTAATGGTAGTTTTAACTTGGACAATACCTGTCTTTGGTAATGTCTGTACCGAGGTCCAGCGCAAAGGCCCACTGAATTTACTTCATAGCAATAGCTCAGCAGAGATTCCTGACCTAATAAGGCTAGATTATGTCATTATATATTTTGCCCTCTTACAATAAATTAGTAATGGTTTTGAGAAACCAAGATAAGTCCAAAACAATCTAATAATATGTATAATTATACACGGAAGACCAAAATAGGGTAAGAAAGCATCTCACCTACCAATTTTGGGCCTAAACTGGAGAGTTTGAGTCCGGTTCGGCATTACAAATTGCATCATCTTTCTAAATGTCCACATCTCTCTCTTTCTGTGGATTTGCCAACTCTTTCTTCAGAATTATTTAAGAGAGAGAAAATGAGTAGTTTCTCTCTCTCTCGTCTTTTGCTGCAATAAATTATCTTCTTTTATTCTTCTCCTGTTATTTTAAGGCTCCTGGTAATGGTTTTTTAATTTTTTTGGTGAATTTTTTTGTAGTCTTTAGTAAAAAAATTTATAATTTTCTAATTCTTATTGATGAGAGGAGTCCGAAAATGTAAATTTTTTATATAATTTAAAAAAAACTCACTAAAAACAAAAATATTTTGTTTTTTCGTTCTTAATGAACTTTTTTACTAACTAAAACTAAAAAAACTAAAAAAAATTAAAAAAAACTTACCCAAAATAGGCCTAAGTTCTTGATAAATTTATTTTTTCTTCTCCTTTAAGTATACCAATCAAACAGAAGACAAATGACCTATTAAGAAAGATGGATGATTAGCTGAAAGTTTTTACCCCTATGAGAATGCAATTATATTCATTCGCTTAATACATTATTTTCAAATGGGATACATGGTGATGTGGTATTTTTTTTTTTTTTTTTGCAAAAAACTCTAAAAAAATTTGTAATATGAAAGCAATTGAACAAAATAGAGAATAACACAAATAAAAAATGAACGATGCCTAATTTTGCGTGACTCGGTGATGTGTATCACAGCCAATCAAACACGCAAAATCTTTTACTAATGAATCAAACGAATGTTTCAAAGAGCTACGAATGAGAATTTTCTAGAAAAACCGTCTCCTAAAAGTCTCACCAACCCCAAAAAATAAATTATCTCCAAAACTTAATTGGAACCAATCCAAAAAACCTCTCTCAAATAAAGGGATCAAAGATCCAACCAAAGTCCCTCATGGGAGGCTTCCAAAGAACTATTAAGTTCACTTGAAGAAGAGAGTCTTCCAAATTTATAACTAAAGATTTTTTTCAAAATCAAACTAATATTAAAAAGAGTTTCTTGTCAAACTAAATTTCTGAATCAATAAGAAATGTACCAAAATAGAGTTTAAGAAGTCCAAAATGAGTTTAATTAGTCAAAGTTAGTCGGTTAAAATTGCTTTCCACTAGCGAACACGAACCAATCAATAGCCAACTGACAACCGATCGATTGAACTTGATCAAAATCATTTGCTTGACCTCCACTCAATGGTCAATCAATCAGATTTGGTCCGAGACAGAAACTCACAGAAATATGGGGAGAAGATCCAAATCATTTGTGTTTTATCATAATTATTAATTAATGACCAAAAATACTGTAAAGTGTGTTGGAAAAATTCTTTGATATGGCGGTGTTTTCAAGCAGAATACACTTCAAAACGCATTACTACGTCGCTTTCTTAAAGACAATATTTATTTTCACCGGATGGTGTGCACAGGTTACAATAAATCTGCCTTCAAGATACAATTAAGCTCGAACTCTAGGTTCTTACTGTTCTTATTTGTACAAATAGAAAAGTCAGAATATCTGCGTAAATAGTAACAAGAGAACTAGGAACTACTAAGATTTTGTTTTTACAGAACAACAAAATCTTAGAATGAATGCTCAAAACGATATGAAATTAATCAGTATTTATTTTCTAAAATATTTTTGATTTTCTAATGTCAAATATATTCTAAGCGGTGGTCTATTTATAGACTATCCGCACCCCGCAATCACAACCTTTCGTGTAGAGTTGTGACAGTTGGATCAATCCGAATGCTCACAACTTTTTAGATTAAATTATATGCGTTGGATCACGCTATTACGATCAACGGCTGATATTACAACCCTTCGAACCATCGCATTCTTTGGTCCACGTGTGCGTCACGTCATCACCAACAGTCATCTGATTCAACTGTCACGCAAGCGCCACGTCACTGTCACTTGTCGCCAAGTTATAATAAGAAAAGACTCCTACAAGGCGCCTTGCGCCGACGTGCAAAGTGCGCCATCAAAACGCCACATTGCAGCTACACAACCCACTGCCATGCACACGCACGCGTGGCAGGGTGCAGGTCCGAATTCATGGTGCGAAGTATCGACTTTGCCGATTTATGGTATAGAACATCATAGCATAACCCCTTTAGATCCAAATATATTTAATACTTTAAACATCTTTCCATTTATAAATAAAATAATTTTTTCATATCTAACCAATATGAGATAAAACCCACATATAAAAAAGAGCATTATAAAAAAATAAAAAAGTTTTTCAAAAAATCTAAAACTAACAACCTTAATATTTTAAAAATTTCTAACGAAGTGTTACGAGGAGGGAGTGGCCTGCCCATAATTCTACTTGGATGTTCAATTATTACACAACCGCTGGGTGGTAGGTTTCTATTTTGACAAGTGAGGCAAAGAGTTAAAACTATGTTATCAGAATTCTCTAACTGTTTGTTTTGATTAAGGATTTGGTGTGAAAAATTAAAGAAAAAGAAAAAGAAAGATCGATTTACCGATCCCGAACAGTTGGATTCTCTAAAGTTGTAGTTGGATCAAGGATTTGGTGATAAAAATAAAAAAAAATTAAAAAAAATAAAAAAATAAAAAAATAAAAAAATAAAAAAATTAGATGATCCAATGGTCCCTAATGGTTGAATCGTCTAACTAAATTCTTGATTCAAATACAGTCTAAGTTTTTTTTTTAGTTTCTCTCATCCAAACCGTTTCTAATTTATTTATTTATTTTTATATGGATCCCAATGGTAAACAACTAATGAACTTGAAGCTAAGCACCATAATTTTTCGAAGTGGGGAAATTTTAAATAGGGCAAATTACATTGACCTTCCTTGCGATTTACCTTTAATACAAATTTTATTTGACGCTTGAGAAATTACATTGATCTCCTTTATTATAGTTGGTCTCCTAGATGTGGTAAGAAATACTTAAATGCCTTTAAATGACTTAATTATCCTTTTGGGAAAAAAATACAAAACTCTCTTTCACGCACACAAAAATAAAATAGAGTTTTTTTCTCTCTGAGACACACAAATCAAATCAGATTTGATTTGATTTTATTCAATTTAGGTTTAATTTTTTAAAAATAACATAAAGACAACTTCAAATTGTGATTAATTTTTTTAAAATCACACAAAAGAAAACTAATAAAGCTTCAAATTGAGTTTGATTTTCCCAAGAGTATCCAAAAGAAAATTTTAAATTGAGTTTGGTATTCTAAAAGTTACCCAATAGAAATCTTCATATTGGATTTGATTTTTCCTATATCATCAACCACCCAAAAAACTTTCAAATCTAGTATTTGGAGTTGTTGATTTGGAGATAGGTTTTTGGGTTGTTAACATGTGTACACACACATACATATACATAGAGAAAGATGGGGGTTTGTAATAATGGTAGAAGGGATGGTTGTATAATATTTATGGGAGATTGGTTGGTGATGGTTGATGAGAGAGAGGGGTGTGTGTGATAATAGTGATGGGAGGATTTTGGATTCGATGCGAGGTTGGCGATGGTGATGAGAATGAGAATGGGAGTGGAAGTGGCTGATGAGAGGGGTGGGGGAGAGTTAAAATTGGGTTTTAATAAAATTTTATTGTTGACATAATTCAAATAAGGGGAAATTATAATATAACTTTAAACCTCATGGAGTTTAGAAAGTGAGGCAAAAATCTGTATTAAATAGAAACATCATAAGAGGTCAATGTAATTTACCTTTTTAAATATATTGTTTTTAAATTAAAGCATGTCTCGACGATATCGTAGGGTTTTGATTAGTAATTAAAGAAGAGATCTTATTTCAATGGAAACTAAGGAAGAAAACACAAACAGATAAACAAAAACAATGAAGATGATCGAAAGGGTAGTATGGACTATGGAGACATGGACAAAAGCTGCAGAAGCTTCTTGACGTCCCATGTTACTCGTGGTAACAATCACGTGTTCCTTGAGTCAACTCGGAGAGAATTGGACTGCTCACCAAATTGGAAAAATGAAATATATATAAATGCGAACAACATACTTTAAATCGTTAATTTGAAAAATATGAGTCATTCTCCAATCATTACGAGAAGATACCAAGTTTTAATAAAATTTATTTTTTTGATCAAAAAAAAAATGGAGGTTTGACCATGAAAACAAAATAAATCCTACAGTTTCAATTGAAACAAGTCGAATCTTATAGTTTTAATCCGATAACATTTTAAATTATCCGTTAATCGTCGTCTATCTAGTTAGGGTTAACAGAACCAACGGGTACCCACCCAAAATGTACTGAAATTATGTTATATAGAGTTTCTCACTTTTTAAAGCCCTAATCGAATCATTCTCCTTCCCAAATGGCATATAATTTTAATACAAATTTGATATATTTAATACAAATACAACACCCAAACTCTTTAATTTATATTATTAATTGGTTTAATTAGGCTTTAAAAGGGGGTGACCGTATATGAAGTAGTTTCCGTACGTTTTAGGTAGAACCCAGTTGGCTCTGTTAACTCTAAGAAGATGAAAACTAACGGATAATTTAAATTATTACCCTAATTAAAATTATGAGATTCAATTTATTATAATTGAAACTATAAAATTTAATTTGTTACCATGATCTTGGTCTTTATGTAATTTTTCCAAAAAATAGCATGAGATATCAAGTGCAATGATGAAAATTTCCAACGCAATGTCACTAAATCTTCGATCAGTTTTGGACTATCTTTTTTGTTTATAGGTTTTTTAATTATTTTGGTTTACAAGTTTTTTTGTTTTAACTAAATTTTTAATTCGTTTGATTAAAATTTTATATTTTTCGGTTCTTATTGAAGAGAGCAATTTAAAAATATAATTTTTTATTTAATTTAAAAAATAAATCACCAGAGACGAAAAAGAATTCAAAATTACTTGATAAATTAGCTATTTTTTTTGTATTTAGTGGATTTTTTTCTAAAATTCGAACAAAATATTTACATTTCAGATTTATGTCTTCAAGAGGACCTGAAAAGTATAAAATTTTGATCCAACGGTGAAAAAAAATACTAAAGACAAAAAAACTCAAACAGTCAAAAATTGTTAAAATAAAAAATTAAACTAGCCCAAATAATTATAATTTTGTTTAGAATTTTCCGTTTTAAGTAACACTTGCTTTGACACATTTCCTACGTCAAGTAGTATTCGAATTTGGGCTTCACTTCAATTTACCGGCTTTTGGCTATTTTTGCCTTTTCTTTATTGTTTTGTGTTCTGCAAATGTTAGGATCAATACACTATATAAGCATGCAAATTTACATCTAATTAATTAAGGTTGTGTTTGGATAACAGATTTGGTGAGGAAAAAAATAGAAATAGAAATAAAAATAGAAATGTTAGGCGATCCTATGGTTGGGAACCATTAGATCTATTTTTTTAATTTCTATTTTATTTTCTCTCACTAAATTCTTGATCCAAACACAATCTAAAATAAGATTGCACAATTTTCCAATTCATGTGAGGACATTCACATAATTTTGTACACTGAACATTTTTTTATGTAAAATATATTTTCTTTTCATTATCTTAAAAAAATCATTTTTTGTTTTTTGCACATCTTGCAATCGTATGAGGTTATGAACTTCTTTATTAAGAAAAAATATAATCTTTTTATTCGGGCCTTTAGACAAAAAGGGATTTTATTTTGTGGAATCTTTATACAAAATATTTCTCGAAAATACTGGGATCCAATTAGATAGAATTGGAATACTGAACTATCAAAATGAGAGAGATCACATCACTCATATCTCTATCTCTATCTCTATAAGTTTATAAATCTGATTCCATGTTCTACTTTTCCTCGTGAATTCAAGCTTCTTTTAATTTATTTCATTTCATTTTTTTTCTCATATTCATTTGAATTAGTTGCACTATATATAACTTACCTCCGATCGATCCCCATGGTTTTGAAATAAATCATTTGATTCTCTTTTCAATGACAAGATACTTAAAACCTGATTAAACCAACTGCGAAAAAATAAGTATAGATTAATTAATGATATTAGTAATCTACCATAATCCAAACAGCTCACCCACCAAGAGATAAGATACACTATGATTTTTTTATTTTATTATGACTATGATCCTCTTTTTATCATTATTACGTCATGCACTACGAAGCATTTGCTCATCAATGGCAGGCAACTAGGTTACGTCCCATGACACCACCAAGTCAGTCAATAATAATTTGACTTTGACGTATTCGTTTGTTGCTTTTATTCTATTGATAATGATATATAAGAATAAAAAAATACTATTAATTATACAAAAGAGTGTTTTTAATGAGAAGGCCTCAAAGACATCCACTTAAAGTCGGTTTCAACATTTGAATTGTCATAATTTGATCCTAATATAATTGTTTTCATATATTTTTTTTGGAGCCTGATAGTTGTCCTGCTCAGGGTTGTCCAAATTCAATAGCTTGCTGGGCTTACCCCATGGTAAGGTTTGCCTCCACGTACTCAATTGATTTTTTTTTCTTTTTTGATATGCTATAATTCCTGCAAAATTATGTTTAAGGATATGATTGGCCCAAAATTATAAATATTAAAATTTCTTTTAAATGGGTTATCAAAATTATAGTAGATAAGTTTGTTAAGTAAAAGTTAATGGATAGCGATATAAAAAACCTATGCTCTATCATGTAGACTCCTATTACTGGTCTTCTATTACAACTCTCTTATAAGGAAATTTAAATCTAACAATTTCATACATGTGTTTTTTTTAGGATTTTTAGTTTTAGTTTTTTTTATCGACAAAGTAAAAATTAACTGTTTAACGATAAGGATTCGTATTCCAACTCTCGAATTAAAAAACCTTTAAAAAGATCATTATTTTAAAATTATCATTGTCAAATCATTTTAGTGGATTATTTTATGCATTTTTTTTAAAATAATAATTAATTTTCTTATTTTTTATGTACATAGTGAAATAATAAAGACTAGCACAAATATATATTGTGATTGAAGACACAGCCGTAATATCGAGTAAAACATGTACACCCATATCACATATAAGAAGCCCCATAATAAGGAGGAATAACCATCTATATAAAGAATTCTAAATGAAGAATAAATAATTAATCCCTGCTTTTGGCAATGATTGAGCCCCTGTCCTCCTGTTTGGTTATGTATATAATGGGCTATATAATTGAGTTTACATTGGTTAATTACAGTAATTGTGTGTTTATGTGATGACCTAACTTAACGTGGACAATATTAGTTTGGTTAAAAACGGAGTTGTTCAGTATTTAAAGTGTAAGATTGTTAACCAACAATTCATTAAAAAAAATTAAGTTGTTATATAGATTTACAATTTTCTCATTTAGTTTCTGAACGGGGCACTTCATATTTGAACACATGATCTATATATATTGTCTGTTTTGACACCATGTGAGTTTGTTAATCTCAACTATCTAAAAGTTTTAACTATTAGAAAAAAAAAATAACTTCATTATTTATAATATCAAGACAAGATAATTGATATTATTGGTTAGTTTGACGTATCAAACTTTTATAAATTAGTCATGCCAAAAGGATACTCACCACCTTAATTGGAATTCACAGGTCCCCGAATTTGAATAAAAAAAGCTTTTCGAATTCAAAACAAATGACTTAGATTCATGAGTCATGAGTGTGTGGGATTATATAACCATGTGAATCTGGATTACTCATTTTGAATTTAAATTTTTTTTTTAATTCAAATTCAGAGAGTGTGAAGCTTCTCTAAAATTCAGAAAATCTGGATCACCCATTTTGAATTCGATGAACTTTTCTTAATCTTTTAACTCTATCATAAAATATTAATCAAGCATAATACAATGACATAAGTACAATTCTTTAATTATATTATATGCTTTATGCATATAATATTTGTGTTACATCGTAAATTGGAAATGTTAGTCAACTTGTTTATTGATCATGTGATTACCATGTGTTTTCACCCTCTTGAATTAATAATTTATTGTTTTGCTACTTCCAATATATCAAATCAAGGTTAATAAAAACAAGAAGACGCGTATTGGCATATATTGCGGATGAATCTATTTTGCACGTGTTGGATTGAACTTGAATAAATAGTAGGGTAAATTTCACTAACACGCCCCGAGTTCAATTGAAATCACATTGTCATCCCCTTTGCTCTACTCTCTAAAGTCACACCAACCTCCCTTCTTTAATTTTTAGGGGAAAAAATCAACTAAATGCCATTTTGCCCATACTTTACCCGTGCTTGTTTATATAAATAAGAAAAATTACAACTTCTCCACTCTACTAAGATTTGGGGGCATTCTAAAATCGGGAACCTAAAGCAGTGACTTTATTGGCCTTACATTTAAGCCGTCACTGAGCACAACATCTACCACTTCAATGGAAGCTAAAGGTGGTTGAAAGGAGGGATCTGGATCTGGAGCTGAGAATTTGATGGTTTGGCTCCATTTGTTTTTTTTCCTACCATTTCTCTTGAAAATTTGATAATAAATCAAAGGTATTTTAGTAACTATGCTCTTAAGTCAAATATTATTTGCTGACAGAGGGTATAAGTGTAATTTCATAGAATAAAGGGATGTCGTGTGATTTTAGAGATCCTAAAGAAAGACCCAAGAATCAATTTTTATTTTTAAAAAAAAAATGCTAACTAATAGAGTTAGGTTTAGGATCTCTAAAAATTTTTGCCATTACGGTTTAGTTTAAATCCATGCCGTTGGATCAATAGGAAATTGAGTTTCAATATCACTATGTCCTTATTCAAATCTCTTCCAAGGCCAGTTGATTCAGAAATTTTACAAAAAGGTTGGCGTGCCAACCTTTCAAACTTGAGCAAATCATTCTTGGTGTTTGAAGCGTGAATTCTAACCATCGTTCATATGCAAGTTCACAACTTATCATTACGTGAGTTGACTGATGAGTTACATAGCTATTACTAATAGGAACCTTCGAAGGTCTAATTCTATAGATCCCCTGCAGTTTGACATTTTTTATTATTTTTTTTCATTTTACAGAAAAAAAAAACTTATTTAAATGACAATTTCAGAACTTGTTTTGAGAAAATATTTTAGAGAGGAACCCATTTTTCATAAAACATCAAAAAAATTGTATTATTTCCAAAAATGATTTATGAAAATCGTTCTGATCGAAATTGTATGAAAAAAGGCTCTAAATCTTTAAAAGTGGGTAAAATTAGGCAACTTTATAACTGAATTTTTTGCAATTCACTTAAAACTTATAATAATGAAACACTAAGAAAACAACCAATCTGGCAAGAAAATTGCCGGTGGTGGTGGGCCGCGTGTACCAATACACGTGGAAAATGACAGATGGATACACACGGTACGGTACACCACAGCAGAAACAGCCACCTTTGACCACAAACCTAGAAACGATAAATAACATTATGGGTAAAGCTACGGTACGAAAGAGTGTACCGAAAATTTTATCGAATGTATTAAACGATGCCGTTTTGTTGAAAAAAAAAAAAAAAAAATTCGATCCAATGATACTACAGTAATTTTTTTTTTTTTTAACCATAACAGCACTGTTTTAGTGCATTCGATAAAATCTTCGGTACACTCGCCGATAATTGTAGCATTACCCCAACATTATTCAAGAGAGAGAGACCTCCATTTCTACGATACCACAAGACTTTCACACGGACTTTCACACGTGCGAGTCAGAGGTATCTTCCTGAGCCTGTTTCCGTGTACAAGGTCTCTCTATATGTATTAGGAGAGGGTTGCAGAGAAAGAGAAGAAATTCTGAGTCTATTACGAAGGTAAGGCCTTGTTTGGTTCCTTCCTTGGCTTCTGTATCTCTTTATGGCTTTTTATGCATGTTCATTTCTATGTTCTTGATCAGATGGTAAAACTCTTTGATCTCAATCAAATCACGCCCAAACGTTTAGATCTGTGTGTCTACTTTCTTGAATTTCTCCTTACATGTACAATTACATGGAGGACTTCGTAATTCTTTCTCTCTGTTAGGGTAATAATTTTGTTTTGTTTTTTTAGTAGTTTTGATTTTCGAATTTTTTCGTTTTTAATGAAATTTTTCATTATTCGATTAAAATTTTTCGAGATTTGTGAAAAAAAGTCAGCTAATTTGAAAAACACACACAATAAAGTCGAAAAAAACCCTCTTAAAATTTTTTTTTTTATAATAAAAATGGTTTTTAAAAGATTAAAAAAACACTTGCAAAGTCTGTTGTGAGATGTATCGTATTTTTCACAAAGTTGCTATCCTATCCGCTGCCTTGGCCTTGAGCCGGATTTTTTTAAATATTTACCATAATTTTGGATTAGAGCTAATAGTAAGGGAGAGGTGGTAATTTAAAATAAATTGTTAAGAAGTTCGAGCGTTGTAATTCTTATTTTATACAGCGAATTTTTCTTTTCTTTTTTCGGCATGAACTTAGACACACTTGTCAAAC
>BRYE01000027.1:5238675-5241175 GCA_030159115.1 Actinidia arguta var. hypoleuca
GTTTTTATTTCACTTTCTTTATCTTTAGATAGTTTTTTTATTTTCACTTTCTAGAAAGTACCAAAAACCTGTTTGGTTGAGAGGTTTTCGAAAATTGTTTGGATTTTTCAAATAACTTCACCACTGTTGTCTTTTTCTTTTCATAAAGTAAAAAAGAATATCAACAATGTCCTGTCCACCAAGTTTTCAATCGTGGTATCGGTGATAAAACTAATATAAAAAATATTGACCGATATATTGACAAATATTAATATTTGAGCTAGGATTAAGATCTCGATACATAACTGCCGATAAATAATTGCATCAGCCGATATTTAAACTCTAGCCAGTTGCCAATATAAAGTAATGTCCTTCAAAAGGCAATGGCGACTAAACCATAAAGTTAACAAAAGCTCTAATTAATTAAAAGGCAAAATGCTTTAAGGCCTTGAAAATTTAGACCTATATATATATATATGGCATCTAAAAAAGATAAATAAAATTATAATAAAAGAGTTTTAAAATTATTGCTTCAAGCCTCAAATACATTTTATTCTTCTTTAATTTCCAAAATCAAGTAGTATAAAATTATTTGATTTTTAATAATTCCCAAAAAATTGTAGGGATAATTGGTCAATAATCCTTCAAAATAATTTTTTTATGTCCCTGAGAAGAAAAATTACCCCTATAGGGACCTTCATTTTAAGCATTTTTTAAGTTATCTTTATACTAAAATGAAACTATTTTGACGAATTTTTGACAAATTATCCCAAAATTTATATCCATTTTTTGTAAATTTTTTTCTCAAGATTTTTCAAAAATATGAAGATGCCTCACATGATATGCTTGCAGTTATAGCACCACCATCTGTTCAATAATATAAATAAGCCAAAGCACAAAAAGGTACAATCATATAAAGACAAAGAAGCTTCCTCAATTTTGTTGGTTATTTCCTAGTTTTGATTAAGAGCACTATATAAACTTTGGGAAACTAGAAGGATATAGGGGTGATTTAACAATAAAATTATGGAAACCTAATCCCACCCACCGACACATTATTCCATGAAAATTTTATAGTCATGGATTGGAAATTGGAATTAATTTAATATTTTTTATTGAAAGAAAAAAAAATGTGCTATTAATTAATCCTAGTTTATGGCATAGGAAGACCAACCATTGACTACCCAATCAACATTTTATAGGTCATTGTCATCTTGTTAAGACACAAGGTTTTTTTTATTGTTAAATGGCACAAATAAATCTAACAATCAATAATGCTAATAAGTTATCGTAATTTTATTTATTTATTAAATTTGAATATTTTCTAATGTGACATTTGATATGATTCAATCTTTTGTAGGCCTATCGATTAGTGTGAAGTTTTGTACCATATATAGTGTGTGAAATAAATAAATTTAGTTATAATTGACATTTATTCTTGGTAATTATAAACTACTTATTCATCTAAATCTAGAGATGTTAACTGAGCTAGTTGGCACGGGCACAAGCACGACGTGTTAAGGAGTGTGCGTGCTGAGGAAGGCACGATTTAGGCACAAAGCTTGTGTAGAGTTGAGTCGTCGTTTTTTAAACCCATAGTACAAGCACAAACACGATTATGGACACGTTTGTTTCTATCTTGTTAACTCTAACTCCAAGTTCAATATTCTAAAATGACCAGTGAATGTCTTTTATTTTACAAGGCACGATTAAAAATGGTGTGGCATGAAAAGAGGCAAAAAATGAGATTTATCAAATGGGTCAGAAAGACACATTTAAAAAAAAAAGAAGTCAGATTGAGCACGACACGAAACACAAAAACCCCAAGAATAAATAGGCTGGATCGACGAGGCATGACCCATTTTACATCTCGATCTAAATCATTGCTCAATGATTGACTTAAGAAAAAAGAAAAAAGAAAAAAGAAAAAAGAAAAAAGAAAAAAGAAAAAAGAAAAAAGAAAAAAGAAAAAAGAAAATTTTTTTCAGTTATTGGGATTTTATTCCAAGTTCAGTTCGAAAGTAAAAGGCCAAACTAGAAAAAAACAAAAGGTTCAATTCATAGTAGTAGGTGGATATTGAAAAGTGAGAAGCATTTTTTCTTTTTGGAAAAGGAAAAGTGACCAAAATGACAAACAACTTTTAAAAAATTATACGATCAGAGAGTTGTTGGACCCCATAGAGGCACAGATCTATGAAGAATTTCAAAGGGGAATGTGTATGGCTTTTTGTGTACCAAAATCAAACTCTTTTTTTAAAAAAAAAAAATTCAAATACCACAGCACCATACACTACCCATGAAATTAGCTTATTGTCTCCAACTTGTTTCTCTTGCTTTCAATTGAATTGATTGGTCTTATGTTTGTCTTTTTTTTATTATTATTAACAAGGTGTTCGATCCAGTTTGCACGCATCTCGACTAATCGTGAGACTCTGAGAACAAACCTTTAGTAACCCCAAGGTTTATAACATTTGGCCATCATGAAATTCGATCTTGCAAACTTGGAGAAGGGCCCTAAGTT
>BRYE01000027.1:5253675-5256175 GCA_030159115.1 Actinidia arguta var. hypoleuca
GACTAATTTCTGTGTATATATGCACCAAAACACCCATCTCATTTTTTTAGCAAATTAAATTATTGTTATGTAACACAATGATTAGGATTGACTGATTTTCCATGGGCATGGTAATGAAAAGCAATTCATCAAAGGATATAAAATTCCTTTTGATTTGGAAATTCTCATGTCGTTCACACCAATGAATACTTGAAGCTTTTGAAAGTGGCTTGTAAAAAAATACATTGAATGAAAATTTTGCACAAATCTAAAACTTATCATGGACCCAAAAACATTTCATGAATACCTTTAAAAATAAAGTAGGTTTCTAAAATTGGCTTGTTTTTGGTATTTTTTGTTCAAAAAACTCACGATCTTTTTGGGTGTGTTTGGAGTAAATTCATTTGACGTGATTTCATGAGAGTTTATTTGGGATGATTTTTTATTCTATTTTTTCTTTTTAAACCAAAATAATAATACTTTTTTTTTTTTGCTTACCCCAAACATGGTCCTATTAATATGGAACGAAAAAGGAAATATTAAAGAATAGGCTCTAAAGTTCGCATGTGGCTATTTTCTCGAACCATATTCCTCAAATTGGTATTGAAACTTTCCAAATTCAGCCTTAGATTGAAGCAATGAATACCTTTTTCTAAAAATTTCAAATTCGATCCTCCCCCAACCCAACATCCACATTTCATGCCTAACTTAGTATAAATATTTCAATAGATTCTCACGCTCCATTAACCCAAATACAAAATCTAACCCTTCTATTTTCTCCAATTAAAAATTGCCACCCCCTAAAATTCAAAACTCTCATAAAAATAAAACCACAATATATTGGCATGTCTTTGAACCCTTTTGTGGCTGGTAAAAGTAAAAATAAATAAGGGCAATTCTTATTTTACACCCTCCAACTTTTATCCATATTCAACTTTTGTCTTTCTTGTTTTAATTTGAACATATTAAATCTTGAACTTTGAAATCGATTGCAATGTGGACTCTCCATCTATATTTGTTAGAATTTGTAGATGAAAATAACCATCTATCACGCACATGATCACATTGAAGTTTTTAAATTAATATAAATATAAGATTCTTTATGTCTTTAGTGAATTTTTTTTACTGTTTAATCAAAATTTTATATTTTTTTGTTCCTTTTTGATGAGAGGACTCCGAAAATATATTTTTTTCATCTAAATTGGATAAAAGTTAGTGAAATAATAATAAAAAACATTTTTATCCCCCAAAAATGTTTAAAAAAATATTTGTATAGATCATGCGTATGCCACGTGACTATTTTTATCCACAGACTCTAAAGAATGTGAACAGAGGGTCCACAATGCAAATGTCTCTTAAACTCATAGTTAAATATTTTCAAATTAAAATATGAAAAACGAAAATGAAATCCAAGTAAAAATTAGAAAATATAAAATAAAAATTATCCAATAAATAAACAAATAAATAAATAAAATACCATATAATACTTGCCCGGGTATCAGATATATAGAACTAGAAAAATTCAATCATAAATGGTGAGTGATGAGTGCAACACAGGAAGTCTGCATGCGATTTTTTTAGATTTTATATACTGTGAGTGTTTATTGTAACTGAATTTATATTTAAAATTAAAAATAAAAAATATTTAAAATAATTTTTCAATTTTTAAAGTTGTTTTCGTCAATAAATAAGAAACAAAAGCTCAAATAAATAATTTGGACACCACTTCCAAAACAAGAAAAGCAAGATATCGAAATAATTTGCAGGTAATGATTCCTCGTTAGCTAAAAAATATATTTTTTTACTTTTAACTAAAATATGAAAAATGAGATAAAAAAACTAACTTTTATTTTTTGGAATGGCTAAAAATCATTTAGTTTTTTAGTCACGAATTACTAAAACTTTACTAATAGCTGCTAGGTTTACTAAAAACATTCTAAACCAAATAGGCCACAAAATACTAGGCTAAAAAATAGGGATGGCAACGGGATGAGATGGGACCGGAAGTTGGTATCCCCGTTTTCAATCCACAAAATGTTTTACAATCTCCATCCTTGCCCCAGTTCCCAGTGAAAATTTTTTTATACTCCCATCCTCTCCCCAATTCCCGGCGAAGATTTTTTTATACTCCTATCCTCGCCCCTAACGGGGACAGGGGATTCTTGCCTCAAATTCGAACCCCGAAACTATACAACATCCTGTAAAAAGAATAAATAACTTTATAAATTTTCTTTTTGTACAGAGAAAACAAACAACATAAGAAAATCCTAATCAAACAATTCTCATTCAAAAATGATATAAAAATTTGGTCTCTTTAAATAAATACAAATTTTAAATTCTTTAATGAAAACAATAATGTCTTTGTTCTAAAAAAAGGTAAAATCCTAAAATGATAAAAACATATATAATATAGGTATACTAGTAATATAGTATTATAGTAAGAGTAAAAATATAAAATAATATTAATTTGGGGCGATTTTGGAGCAGAAAATACAAAATCGTCCCCGCACCGCCCCCAATT
>BRYE01000027.1:5263675-5268675 GCA_030159115.1 Actinidia arguta var. hypoleuca
AAAGCCAAGCTTTGAATAGGTTGATGCTCTTGGCCGACTCTTAACAGTACTGTTAAGAATTACATATGGTTTTTAGTAATACAGTGGATATATATATATATATATATATATATATATGTACTTGGGCTTCTCATAGTTATATTGTTGAGTAGATTACTACAATTGTTTATGAGCTTGATGTTATATGGCACTTGATTTTGTGAAGTACTTGACGGAGCATTGGCTCTACAAGTTCCTGTGCCACAGGGTTAGCTTGTCACTGACTAATTTCACAGAACAGAATTACATGTTGGCGTATAATGGAACTAAAATTTGTAGCACCTTTAACATTCTTGAATCAATTTGGTTCTTCCGTCATACGTTCTAATTTTAGGGGAGCAAATTTCACTTTCGCGTCGTGCGATTTGGGCCATGTGCGGAAAAATCATACATAATTCTAAAGTTCTCCTTTAGTTTGTGAATTGAAGTGCACGGTCTCATATTTCATCCATGCTAATTGTGAACACACTCTATTCACCTGTATAGATGGTGAACCCTATTCTTGAGACCAAAATGCCCTCATAAATTCTTCAAATTTTTAAAAGAATGCCATTATATTCTTTTTCCCTTTCCTTTATTTCTCTTTTCTAATGTCTCCACCCAATGCTGGCTCTGGGCACAGACCCAACAGGCCCGTGTCTGGGGCCCAAAAAAAATAGCTCAATTTTGGGGCCCCAAGTCCAATATATTAGGTATAAAAAAAATCATTTTAATTTTGGAAGAAATTTATATTTTTATATATGTGGTTAGGTATATATTGTTAAATAGTTAATGCATGGTGGTAGCACTTTTGTATATGGGATTATGACTTTTTGTGTACTGAATTATATATATTTTAGTACATCGAAATAATAATCTTGTATGTGTATTCCAAATTTTTAACTTTGTTTGAAACTTACAAGAGATGTTAACTTTTATTGCAATAATAGTCTCATTTTTTATCAAAAAAAAAAAATGAGGAGTCTCAAATTAAGATTAGGATTGGGGCTTAAAAAAACTCAGGGCCAGCACTGTCTCCACCACTACTCTCCTTCCTCTCTTGCCACCCCTACACCTTCAATCTCTTGCTCCTATTCCTCTACCGTTACCTCCTCCCTCCTCCCCACCACAGTTCTCCTTGGTGGATGAGGTGGTTCATTAGAACTTTTATACATATATATATATATATATATATATATGCATGTGTTTCCTTTGTGTGGAGAGAAAGATTGTGGTATTGAGGTCAAGATGCATGTTTTGTTAACAAATATCAAAGGTATATTTTTGTCAACAAACCACAAGAGTTAAGGCGGGCAACACGCACATGGCCCAAATCAAAAAGGGACAAAGTGAAACTTCCCCCTTGTTTTCTTTCTATATATGTATTTAATTAGAAATTATTAGGAGAAGTTACGGGAGAGAAGCCAGTCCCAAGAAAAATAACCAGCCCATTTTTCCGGCAACCGGCAAGCCTCGTATAAGAGAAAATGATTCATTGGAGCTGTTTGGTTCCTCTGTTAAGGAATAAGTTGTATTTCGAAAAGTTGATAATTAGAATGCGAAAGTCAATACATGTAAAAGTAGGCTCAAAGCCTCAAATGAACACAGAATCAGAACAAAAACCTCCTCTTGTCAAGTGGCTCAGGACTTGAGGGGAATATCAAATGGATTGGGAATCATCATGGACAACCAAAACCATAAAGTGATTAGATGCCTTCAATATCACTTGTGTTTCAAAATTTTGTTAGATAATACTGGAAGGAAATTATAAAAACTTGAATGTCATGAAAGGGAAAAAAATAGAATAATAAGTGTAGGGTTGTGGGGATGATAGAAAATCGAACGTAAACGTTAGCGGATTATGGTGATAGGACGTTATTTGGCAGACCTGCGTGACAGAAACAAAGAGAAGGACCGTCCGGAACGAAGATACTGACCAAACTTGCTATGAAGTGACAGTCCGACAGTTGTACTCTCCTAAGTTTTGTTGGAAATGAAACAAAATATTTTTTCCTCCCACGATAAGAATTAAAAAACATTGCTAGCACAAGCACGCATTCTATTTTAGAGTGTCATATTGATCTTATAGACTCCAATATATACTATTAGAAAATATGTGAAAAAGAGTGTATCACATCAAATAAAAAAAAATGTTAAATCTTAATATTCATTTGATGGACTAATCACTTAATAAGCTTAAGTTATTGCGCGAGTATGAGTCTTGGACAATGTGTACTTGGCCTAGGTGTTGTTCATGTGGATATTGTAGTTTCTCTTTACAATTCTAATAGATTAGGCCTTTCGACCTTCTTCAACACATGCAAAGCAAGTGGTATTAGATCCGAATGCTCAAGTTCAATTAAGTTCTATAGACTCACAATTCAAAAGACTTAAAAAATTTTAAGTTTTTTTAAGTTTTACGAGTTACAAATAATGTATATTAGATCGGTGTTAACTTTTAGTGTCTCCCAACGGATTTGGCTTTGTTAGGCCCGCTTTAGCAAATTCGGTATTGGATACAATCGTACATCTCAGAGATCAAAGTATAAAATCATTTGGTAACGGATACAAGCATAGGTTGCAAACTTGCAAATATGGCTCCGTTTGGGGGTAACTAAAAGAACCAAAATTTTACACTTTTGAATTAAAAAGGTAAAATGGGATAAAAAAATCATCCCAAATAACTATACCCCAAATACACTATAAAAAAAAAAAAAAAAAAAAAGATAATGCGCATGAGATAGAAAGTGAGAGCCATGAAATAGATGTGGGGGGTCAGAAATTTTTTAGCGTGGCTATAAATAGAGACTTCAAAACTGGGACTTGAGGCATCGCAATTGAGCAAGCATGCATATTGAGTAAGTTGACAAGGAGGAGAGGTCTTAGATGAAGAGAAGACTAGTGTAGGTTTGCTGGCCAAGAATGACTTGCCTGTACCATTCAAGGGGCCTAAGATTGGCCATGCACATCGGTGTCCATGTAGAGGTCCCTATAATGGCTAGCGGACGGGTCGCTTGGCCAACTTGACACGCTCTTATTTATCGTGCAGGCCACTTCTTCTCTTCCATATATATAAGCGTTAGCCCTATGCTATGCATGTAATTACTGAAAAATATTGGTTAAGAAGAATTTTGTTATACATTTTATATTTTTCACTGTTAACTTTAAAATTTTTATATTTATCTAAAAAATTTATATTATAGGATTTTTTTTCTTTTTTTGGGTGGTGGGTGGTGGGTGGGTTAGAAAGATATAGGGTAACTGGGAGTGGGTGCTTATTTGCGTAACAATTTGAAAGATTTAGGGTATTTTTCATCTTTTTATTTTTTTATTTGATATTATTTTCTACTTTTTTTAGAAAACTTAATTTCATATGAATTTGGGGGTTTTCTTTCTATCTTCCTCTTTTTTAATTTGATATTACTTTCTCCATAGATCTATAATATGAACATCTTGAATCATCAAAATAGACTTAAAACGAGACCCAAAATACATAGATTTCACCATTACAATCCATAAATGCACTGGAACCATAATGTTGTGAAACCCTACCTTGAATATTTGGCTTAAAGCCAAAGCTAACGAGACCCATACGATTGGTCAATTGTACAAATTTAAAACTTTCAAAATCATTTGCAAAACCAAGATATGGCCCCAATTTTAGGTGAGATCCAAGTTACAACTCAATGATTAAGTGGATAAACACACACCTAGAATAGAACATTTTTTTCTTTCATTTCTTTTTCATCTTAACAATCTATTGGCTCTTTTTCATTGTTTTATTGAAGGAATGATTGTATTTGGTTGATCACAATATGACAATACAATGGCAAGTCTGTTGTTAGTGGCAGTAATTCGGGTATCAAAGTAGAATAAAAAAAAAAACTCTAAAAAGATTATAATTTTTGAGATTCGGCTAATAGTTTACACTCTCGGGTATGACGATGAGAATATTTTACTATGAAAGAAAAGTTTATAAGACTCGAATATTTCTTAGATCTCAAAACAGATATATCCAGAAATATATTATAACTCTTGTAAACACAACACTCTCTGCAAGAAATTCACTTGATATTTTCACCAAGTAACTCACTCCCTATTGCAACGAGATTTCTCCCTCTCTCTCTCTCTGGTTTAAGACTAAGACTTCGTTTGGTACGAGCTTTTTAACTGACTTTTTTTAAATTTATAAGCAAAAAAATCATTAAAAAATAGCTTTTTTACTTTTTTGCTTTTATTTTTTTTGCTTATTTTTAGTTAAAGTAAAGCAAAAAAAAAAAAAACTTTTTTTGACTTTTTTGATAGCGGACTTAAAAAAAACTTAATTTTTAAGCATTACCAAATAGAGCCTAAAAATGAGACCCAAGTTGAAGTTCTTGAGATTTAAACTGAAGATAGAGAAAACTTTAAGGAGTGATCGTGTAATTTCACTTCCCTTCGCATTTAATGTTTTATCGTCGGCAAAAAAGACCAATCATATCAATATAATTTTGAAAAGTCAGATTTAGGATAAGTTTGAACTAACTAAATTATGTCATTTTTTGGATTTAATTTAGCTATTTTGACTTGTAAATTTTATCGTGTTTAGAAGAAAAAATTACTTATTAGTCAATTTTTTTAATTTTTAATTTTTTTTTTTACGAGAATAAAATCAAGATTAAAAAAAATAATCTAAATTGAAAAAAAATCAATAAAAATGAATCGAAAATGTATAATATTTTCATCAAGTACTAACAAAAGTCCACTAGAAAAAACTCATGATCAAAAATAATTAAAATAAACTAATTTAACGTGCCCAAACTAGGCCTTAAAATTGACTAAAACGACACATGATTCAATACAGTCACGAGGTAAGGGTTGACAATGGATTGGACCGGGTTAATTCGGTCTAGTCTATTTTTTGTTGGGCTGATTTTGATAGGCCAACGAGCCGAGTTGAGCTGAGTCTGGGCCTGAACTAAGGCTAAAAAAATGAGGCTCAA
>BRYE01000027.1:5276175-5281175 GCA_030159115.1 Actinidia arguta var. hypoleuca
CACCTCGCCTGGAGGACCGCACCACCATATCACCAGAATAATGTTGATCGCCCATCGCATCATCACTAATTGCTCACCTCGCCAATATACATATGAGCACCATTCTCCTACTCACTAGTGAGCGATGATTTTTACTTCGCCATATCATAAGTTATCTCCTTGAAGATTTTTGTAAAGACTCCGTCTACACAAGACTCATTCCCCACTATGTCACCTATAATTGCAGATTGTTCTCCATATGGCATTCTCCTATTCTTTCTCCAATATCTCTGGGATCTCCTTTCATACTTATCCATCCGAGGATCACACCGTGCTTTTCTTATATGATTTTTCATTCTCTAACTATATAAATGCCGCTTTCCTATCAT
This sequence comes from Actinidia arguta var. hypoleuca, assembly GCA_030159115.1. Classification (NCBI taxonomy): domain Eukaryota; kingdom Viridiplantae; phylum Streptophyta; class Magnoliopsida; order Ericales; family Actinidiaceae; genus Actinidia; species Actinidia arguta. Next base: position 5,276,544 of record BRYE01000027.1, read on the forward strand.
TCAAAGGTACACAAAAAACTTTATTTATTCAAAGAGTTTTGGTGTCATTTCTTTTCTTATCGCCTTGGTTGATTCACACACAGGAAGAATTTTGAACGGCCTCGCCCCGGCATGTTACGTTTGTTCATCTGTGCAGGTCGCCCGAGTGGTTGCCTAAGTCCTGTACCGAGGTGAGAGAGCAATTATGTTGGTTGCTCGCCTCAATATTCTATCACAAGAGTAGTTATGTGTGTTACACTCATTTATTAGGTTATAAAATAGTATTGAAATGATAATGCTCGATCAACATGATTTTTTATGATTTTTACGACGAAATCTACGTACGATTTCGATCAACAAAATAAACATTAAACAAAACTCAAAACACTTATATTGCACGAAAACAGTTTATTTTTGAACAGCAGAGGAGACATCTCCCAAATTTAACTCGTCCCCACACTCAGTGGGCCAGTTTCGTTAATAATATAAGTAAATTAACATTTAGCTTATGGCCCACACAAGAATTTCAAAATGCCCTTCTTGTCAAAGATCCCAATATTCTAAAATCACAGTAAAAAGGTGGTACAATTTTTATGTTCGGCATGAGGGCTCACCTTAATGCTAAGGATGCAGTCAACCCCTCATAAGGATTTGGATTCGTTTCAGTGCCTGAATGGTTGTCTATGGCCCAGTTTTGCTTAACTTTGGTTTTCGAGTCTTTTTATTTATTTTATTTTTTTTGTTTGATCAAAATTTACATTTTTTTGATTGTTCTTGATAAGAGCGATCTAAAAATATAAAGTTTTTTGTACAATTTTAAAAAATAAAATTCAATAAGGACAAAAAAAAAAAGCTAATGTGTTAGGTAAAAAAAATTTTTTGGCATTTATTAAACTTTTTCTCAAATTAGATAAAGATTTTTACATGTTCAAACTCTTCTCGCCAAAAGAAACTGAAACAAAATATAAAATTTTGATTGAAATGTTAAATAACTAAAGACGGAAAAATTATTTGGGCCCTAAGAAGAGATAGAAAAACGGAAAACCATATATTGCAATGATAAGACCGAATCCAGACATTATACCTGCTAAAAAAAACATCTCAACTATTTGGCCGACCCCTTTTTATTCTATCAAATTGCTGCCCCTTAATTCATTAGCAGGAAGCATTGAAAAACTATGATAATATTGACAAAGCATATGTTTTGAAGAAACGAATAAGAATCGTAGGTCCCCCAAAGACCCATGAATTCTTCTCCGACCACATTTACTTGTGTTTCTCCACACTTTACAACATCAAAAGAAAACCAACACGCAAACACAAGGGTCGCTATTTTAATCGATCACAATTGAGGATAAACGAATTTGTTATTTTCTATATAAAAAAAATCAACTTAAATCATGAAGGCATGATTAAAAGTCACATTTGACGGTTTACTAGAACACACGTTAGTGAAAACCCATGAAAAATACAGAGTCAGAAAACATAGATAGAGACGAGTGCAATTATGTTTATTCAAGGTGAATATTATCCATATTTTTATTAGTCCAAATATACGTCCCACATAAAATAGTGGATTGAGTCTCATTTAAAGCGGTGGTGGACCCCGTGTTAAGGAAAACAAAAGAAGTATAAAATTTTGAGCAAACTTTTAAAAAAGTAACTAAAGACGGGAAAAAAAAATGAAAATCTCACCAAAATAAGAGAGGCCAAACTCTTTTTCTTTTTTTTTGAATATGTCAAATATTATATAATCTAAGGTGAAGGGGGAGAGGTTGCTCAGATTCGAACCTAGGACCTGATGCATGGAAGTTTAAGTCCTCACCACTAAGATAAACTTCACTTGTAAATAAGGCCGAATTTGGACGAGTACAATTATATTCATTCAGGATGAACATTGCCATCCATCTCATTGGCCAAAATATATGGACTTTACTTGAAATAATGAAAGGAAAAATGACATGTCGGTACCATTTTCTAGACTTATTACCAGCAAAGTCTAGCAAACAAAACTTAACATCATTAAAATCCGTGTCTCAGTTAAGATTACCAATTTGTCCCCAATAGCGTCGTACGTTTAAAGAAGTTAGGATTAATTTCATTATTGGTCCTTGTAGTTAGACCAAAGTTTCACTCGGATTCTTATAGTTATAATTTAAATAACCACTCTGATAGCCATGAGTGGTATCATGCACTTCTTTCGCTTAGAAATCGTTAACGAATATTGACAGAAAGACTACATTAGAAATAGATTAAAACTATAGAGTTCTGATCAAATTCAAATTATAGAGACCATAGTGAAACTTTAATCAAAATATAAAATTTTGATTAAACTGTTAAATAACTACTATAGACGAAAGAATTATTTGGGCCCTAAGAAGGGAGAGAAAAACAGAAAACCATATATTGCAATGATAAGACCGAATCAAGACATCATACCTGCTAAAAAAACATCTCAACTATTGGGCCGACCCCTTTTTATTCTATCAAATTGCTGCCCCTCAATTCATTAGCAGGAAACATGAAAAAACTATGATAATATTGAAGAAGCATATGTTTTGCAGAGACAAATAAGAATCGCAAGTCCCCCAAAGACCCATGAATTCTTTTCCGACCACATTTACTTGTGTTTCTCCACACTCCACAACATCCAAAGAAAACCATCACACAAACACAAGTGTTGCTATTTTAATCGATCACAATTGAGGGTAAATGAATTTGTTATTTTCTATAAATCATGAAGGTGTAATTAAAAGTCACATTCTACGTCGGTACTAGTCCAGACGTTATTGAAAGCCTATGAAAAATACAAAGACATGGAACATAGATATAGAGGAGTGCAATTATGTTTATTCAGAATGAATATTATCTATACTGTGATTGGTCTAAATATATGGACTCCACATAAAATAGTGGAGTGGGTCTCATTTAAAATGGTGGATCCCGTGTGTTTAGACCAATGAAAGGATGACTAATATTCACTCATTTTTCCAGATGGATGAATATAATTGTATTTTGTTAAGAAAAACTAAAAAACTACAAATTTTTTAGCAAACTTTTAAAAAAGTGGCTAAAAACTGGGGGGAGGGGGGATGAAAATTTCACCCAAATAAGAAAGGCCAAACTCACTTCTTCTTTTTTGAATATGTCAAATATTATCTGTTCTATGGTGAAGGGGGAGAGATTGCCCACGTTCGAATCTAGGACTTGTTGTATGGAAGTGTAAGTCCTTACCACCAAGACAAACTCCACTTGTAAACAAGGCCGGACTTTGGTGAGTGCAATTATGTTCATTCAGGATGGACATTGCCATCTATCTCATTGGCCCAAATGTATGGATTTTACTAGAAATAATAAAAGAAAAAATGACGTATCAATACCATTTTCTAGACTTATTACCATTAAGGTCTAGCAAAAAAAGCTTAATATCATTAAAGTCCATGTCTCAGTTAAGATTATCAGTTTGTCCCCGACAACGCCATGCACGATTAAATAGTCCGTCTCCAAAAGCATGTACGTTTAAAGAGTTTAGGGTTAATTTCATTATTGGTCCTTGTAGACTTGTAGTTACACCAAAGTTTCACTCTGATTCTTATAGTTTTAACTTAAATAATCACTCTGGTGGCCATGTGTGTTGCCATGCACTTCCTTCGCGTAGAAATCGTTAACGAATATTGACAGAAAGACTACATTAGAAATAGATTGAAACTGTAGAGTTTTAATTGCTCAAATTAAAATTATAGAGACCATAGTGAAACTTTAATCAAAATACAAGGTCCAATTATGAAATTTATTCAAAAGTTTATAAGGCAATGATGATGTGGCATATATTTTTTATTTTTTGTGTTTCAAACTTTAAATTAACATATCTTTTTGTTGTGAACATTTAGTTTTAATAAAAATTATATTTTTAGAACGTACTCCTCAAGATCTATCAATTAAGATTCATATTTAATATAAAATTATGTAAAATAAAAGTGTACAAATTTTGGTACAATTAGGACAAGGAGTGCAAAATTGTTACTATTTATGCAAATGTGCAAATTTTGATCTATATTGTATGTAATTAGCCCAATTGGTGCGAATTTTGATACGAGTGTGGAATTTTAGTACAATTGATGTAAGCGTTCAATTTTTGATCGAATTTTTGTTTTTTTTGGCCCACGTGTGCAATTTTTTATGCAATTGTACAAATTTAGTACAAATGGTACAAATGTACAAACTTTGTCGAATTGTGCAAATTTTACTATAATTGGAATTTTTTTGATCCAATTATGCAATTTTTGCTACAATTTTGCAAAATTTGTTTTCCATTCTATGAAAAAATACCTTAATTGGTGCAATTTTTATTATAAGTGTGCAAATTTACATATAATTTGTACATTTTTTGATATAAATGTGCAATTTTTGGTACAAATCAGAATATTTTTATACAATTGTAAAAATTTTGATTTACATTCTCTATAAAACATATTTCAATTAGCACAAGGGTGCAAAGTGGGATGGGTGGCGACGGCGGCGGTGGTGATGGCCGCAGTAAAAATTTTTGGTACAATTGATGTGCGGTGGTGGTGGGTGGCAAAGGTGGAGATGGATGATGGCAGTAATGGTGGTGATGGCCGCGATGAAAATTTTTGGTACTATTTGTACAAT
>BRYE01000027.1:5286175-5288675 GCA_030159115.1 Actinidia arguta var. hypoleuca
AATTACCCCACCAACCCTTGACACATGTTAGAATTTTTTCATCCTTTGAAATTACCCCACCAATCCTTGACACATGTCAGAATCTCTCAATCCCTTTACACTACCCCACCAACCTATAACCCTCCTTTTAAATTACCCCACCAACCTTTGACACATGTTAAAACCTCCACATCCATTTACATTACCCCACCAATCCTTGACATATGTCAGAACCTCTCAATTCCTTACTTTTTAGAACCTTCGACAGATGCAACTGTTCAATTAAAATAGTATACGGATTGCCATGCGAGCACGATCTTGCACATTACCGTTACTTTTTCATTCCAATTCTGCTAGAAAGTATCGACGCTCATTGGAGGAGGTTGTCTATGCACGCACATGGATTTAATGACGAGGGAGCACGACCCAATAGGATATCACACGTTGTTGAGATATTACATGGGATGGATCCACATATGCGAGAGCATATGATAGACATATTTTTTGATATGGCGGATCCATCACAAAGTACAGTTCGAGCTCCTGCGTAAAACACGGAACATAGAGGTCGGCCTATAGACAGAGATGAGCAAAGCAGACGTCCTTTTGAAGATGCATCCACTTCAGGATCTAGGGTCACTCAACCGACTGCAACGTCTAGAGGGAGAGGGAGACGTTGGAGGAGGTCGGTGGTTCGCAATCCACCAATCCGTGATACTTATATTGAGAAATTACCTATGGATTTGCAGCGCTATATTTCTCATATTATTGATGTTCAACCAGACGGTCATTGTGGATTCAGGGCGATAGCCGCACTAATTGGGTATGGTAAAGAAGGTTGGTCTCAAGTACGATTAGAACTTATGGAAGAGATTCAACAAAATAAGAATCTCTATGATCAGCTTTAACCAGATAGGAATTTGGTAGCCAATTTATTATTCTCACTGAATTGGTTCGAGTCATGGGCACCAGAGATGTATTGGATGGACTCTATGCCTTTGGGAATTGTCATCGCATCACGGTACAACCTGGTACTGCATACATTAGGTGAGAATATTGCGAGTTATTTTACTCACTTGCCATTAAGGACTCCTCCAGCTCCAAATCAAGAGCGTCGAGAAATAGCTATTGCCCATGTTGGTAATCACTTCGTGCACGTTTTCTTACACCCTCATTACCCGGTACCACCCATTCCAACATGGTGGTGGCAACATTCATTGTCCGAAGCTAAAGGATGGGCCAATCGTTATAGGACACATGTTCATTTATGGTACGAAATAATAGGTACAACACCAAACACACAGTTTGGAGGCAATATTGATTAAAATTTGTATTTTTATGTATTTTCTTTGTGTATTATTACATGTACTATTCCCTGAACATGAATAAATCAATATTTAGATCTATATTTTTATATTTTTTAGTTTTTTTTTTATAAATAATGACTCCCAAAATCTATAACTACAAAATAAATAAAAGATTACAATTATAAAAAATAATTAAAAAAAAATAATAATAAAAATAAAAGAAACAAAACTAAAAAAAATACACAAAATTGAAAAGAAAAAAAAAACTAAATAAAAAGACTTTTAAGAGAGAGAGAGGGGGGGGCATAATTGTAATTTCGGGTGTGGGGCCGGGAGGGGTATGTGTCAGGCGGGGTGCGCGGAGCAGCTCTCCTCTCTGTCTTGACTCTCACTCTCAGTACCTTTTTTATGACTCACACCTTAAAAGTTATAGACTAAGAAAAAGAGATGATAGACTCCTAATTTAAAATTTAATAATTATTCTAATCTATATAAAAAAATATATCTCAGCTCAAAATTAACTCTTCAAATCTAATTTAAGTGAATCAATTGAATTCGAACTTATTTAGGTGGACTCAAACTCATCTAGGTGAGTTGTAATCAACATCATCTATGTCCCATTTTACATCATTTGCTTGTTTCTTAATAATTGTGATGTCGGTAGCTAATTTCAAGGTGACATCCCCTTTTCTCTTTGTTTAAAAGTACGACGACCCCTAAATAAAAAAATAATTATTATTTTATTACCGACACCAGAGAGAAACAAGAATTTTTAGACACCATTTTAAATAATTAGACCACGGGGCCCACGTGCACAAAGTCAACAACACAAGTCTTGGACTAGTCATATAAGTCCAAGCCCTTCAAATTCGTGGCTTGGGACTTTTTGTGGGTGAATGTGGAAGTTTGGTCGCCTCTATGAGTTTCAAATTAGACGTATCTTCTTCGCAATTTAAAGTGAATTTAAGTGGTTCATATTATAATTTCGTTTTAAAAATTAATATTATAAAAAATTATATTAATGGTATACAAACTAATATTTGATCAATATTATTTTATAATTTAATAAATAAATATAACACACATAATTATATTCATATAAATTGACATAAATCAACTATTATTGATTTGTATCTGATAAACGTGATTCTCGATAGAGACTTGTAAGGGGATAAAACACACTACAAAGCTCTGGTCTTGCTAAGATAGGAGCC
>BRYE01000027.1:5328675-5333675 GCA_030159115.1 Actinidia arguta var. hypoleuca
TCCATAGCTGGGGGGAAAATTGCATAGTTTCAAGGCATGATTGCTGGTGACCCGAAAGACAACACAAAAAAACTTGGAGTTGGTTTGGTCACAACATTGGCTTTTCATGTGTGTCTTGGAGTTTACATGGGTAACATTCCTCTTGGTTTGGGTTTTTAGGACATGGAAATGGGGCCCCATGTCTCCCACGTGACACGATTGCTTCTTTTCTTGTTCTTTCTGGCGTACCTTATTATTCTTTCCTCATCTATGTTTTAGATTGACCCTTTTAACCACCTGCACAATTTCACCCTCCTTCTCTAATTTTCATTTTTTCTTTATCAATTGATTAGGATGTCAACTAATAGTTTCCCGTGCTATGCACGTGGATATAACCTTTTATTAAAACAAAAAATTAATAAACAATATGTACAAATATATTTTGTCAAACTTTAAAGGCAATTTTTAAAAATAGATTAGATGACCGAAGTTGAAGTGTAGAGAGAGAAAGTGTATACTCTGTGTAGGTAAAAACACGTATCTTTGAAAGGGAACATAGGTTCTCCTTATATAACACAGCTTGGCGCATATCTCAACGTGTTAGCCGTTATGTCAGTACGTTGGTTGCTGACCCAACTATGCATCTACGGTTCAATTGGCAACATGTCTCGACGCCGCATACGTCTTGTCTTGGATTCGGGGATTGTCAGAAGAAACTCCGCCGCACAAGTTACTTTTTGTCCTCTGACATACTTTGGAATCTCTGCCAACCGCTACCTTCTGGTTACTCCTGGCGTGATTTGCCCTACCGAGCTTACTATACAGCGATAGATCGTATACGATGCATGTCTCAGTTCGGCCGATGTCAATACATGGTAGGGTTTTGATCGAGCTAAGATGCTCGTTGTTCCCTCTTTCCATCACGGTGGATATGTCAGAAATGGCTCGGTGGGATCCAAGCTTATAGTAATTCATTTTATCCCCCTTACAGGTATAAATAGTAAAACTGCAAAAGAAAACAAAAGAAACCTCTATGGGAGAAGTGAGAGAACAAACCTCTCCTGTGAAACAGTAAAAGGTTGTAGAAAAGCTAAAAGATAGTAGCAGTGCTTAGAGTTGGATTCTAGGGTTTGAGGTCATTGGTTTAATTTGTTGGGAGAACACATGATACCTAGAGTTTTAATGGGTAAGGATTTTAATGTTATAGGATTTCAAACTTGAGAACTTGAAAGAGAGTAACTTTTCAAGTTTCAGGCTTAAACTCTCGGACCAACTTGAAGGTTTCGTCTGGAATTAGGAAGTCAAGAATAAGATTTTTCTTTTTTCGATTAACTCTAATGGATACCAAAAACAAATAATCGTTTGGGTATTATTTTTTGTCCATTTCTTGATCTTCGTTAGGTTTTCATGTATTTGAAAACAAAAACAATTATCATTTTTATTTTAGTGCTCACTTTTTAAATAAGAAAATTCTAACTACCTCCAAATGAGCGGTAATTAATGATCAAAATATTTATTGATAAATATAAGAAAGATATATAAATATTAATGAAAGTACATTGAGACACGTAAAAATATTATAAATATTTTATAAAAAATATGCATTACCCACCGTTCAGTGGACGGTGATTAGCATGATGGTTTCAAATATTAGAATATATCTTTTTAATGTTCCTTGGAATTTAATTTTTTTAAGGATTTTTTACGACAAATATTTTTAGAAAAAAACTTTCCAAGACAGTATTCAGATCAAAGATTTAGGAAATAATTTTTTTTAAAATTTAAATCGTTGAATCTTTTAATTTTTTTTTTAATTTTTTTTTTCCACACAAATCTTGATTCAAACCCATCTTAAAAGAGTTTGATGTGTTTTTTTGAAAAAGAAAATAGAGTAAAAACATAAAAGTATAAAAAAATCGGTCATGCTGTTAAGAAGCACATAAAAATAAATATTTAATTTATAAATATATTTTTTATATTTTTCAATATAATTTTAATTTTTTTTCTATACTTTTCACTTCACTTTATATCACTTTGTGGTTAGTATCATGCAATGTACAACTGAACCAAAATATCTTGTCAGTTTTGCCCCCGTTGTTGGCAACTTGGCATGTAGTTGTCTAACTGCGACGCCTTGTCAATCAATTAGTGTAGGGTCAGAGGTGGGATTTGTGAAGGGCAGAAGCGTACTTGCACGTAATGAAAGTCTGTAGTTTAGCTACAACGATGCCTGGAATTGTAGTGATAAACCCCAAAGTATACAGGTTATACAAACCACGGAAGCCAATGTTCAATGATACATCCCATCTACACCCTGACCCCTAGAAAGCAGCAATCACCTCCCAAAACACAATTTTTTAACTGTCTTATTACAGTCTGATTGATTGAATCAGGCCTTCTTCGAATCAAATGATCTTTCCTCTCCTTTCAAAAGATCGTCCATTTGAATTCTTTCATGTCACTAAAAGTTTGATTGACCGTTATTTTAAAGAATTTTAGATTAGTATAAGGAGATAAAATATATATGGATAAAAAATTGATCACGTTAGGGTGGAGATTTCTGCGAAGCTACCGTGGAAGAGCTAGCTCGGGATTCTACGTGCCGGAGCTCGGTGCAGATGTTATCACAAATAATCACTATCCGGGCTAAAGGTATTGCCACTACCGAGCTGCTGTTACCTGGCAGTCTCGGAGCATTAACCGCGCTGAAGTTCGGGCGAAGAATAAAAGCAGGCTAGATTACCGAGTAATGTCAGGAGACAAAAGATGTCTTACTCGTCAAAATCCCTTCTAACGGCCTCATATTCGGGTGAAGACGTCGGCCAAATGATGAAGGGCTACCGGCCAGGGTATAGGGGCATGGCTGGGTCATCCAGGTACTGACAAAGCGTGCGGCATGCATGAGGACACGTCGAGCTACAGTCTGTCAGGCGACAAGACAACTAGCGTGTCAAAGCATGCGTCAAACTGGACTACAAGAGGGGAACTACAATTCTCACGAAGGTACACACAGTTTGGAACTGATGGAGCATACTTACACCTTCTCTCTCTAGATATACATTATTTGTGACTATCTAACTTGACCGCCAGAGAGTCATTTTTTAAAAACAACTCCGGCGACCTATCTAACTATTTCTGTGCTGCAGCAAGGGAACTGCCGAGCTGTCAACTGGTGCCATCCCTTACGACCACCGCAAGGCCTCCGTAGGTGTCTATTCTCGATTTTTCGTCTGTCCTCTTTCTCAACTGAACCCCACAATTAGTCTCTCTTGAATCCAATTAGATTAGGGCGAGGTAAAGAACATGTATACTGGGATGTCTAAAAATAATGTTGCTGGTTCATTAATTCATTTTGAAATGTTTAAAAATAAATGTCCATTTTTTGAAGACAACAAAGAAAAGTACATAATTTTTTTATTTGCCTTTTGTTTTTAACCTTAACATTACAACAAAAGTAAAAGGTTACATAATTAGAGACGTAAACTAAAAAATCAATGTAAAGTAAATGTAATAATTATATTTTCTTAAAAAAATGAATTATCCGCAATAGACCAACAATATGGGGCAGAGAGAATAAATGCTAAAAATATTAAGCAAGGATAAAATATTAAAGATTTAGGGGAAAAATTAGAAATAAATAAATAAATCTAAACATGTGAATACTTTTAACTTTTTTTCCCTTCTTTTTCTCCTTCAAAATTTTAATTATCAAGGCCTAAAAAAGCATGGCCAAGGCACCCGTATATGGAGTTCGGATCCTCTGAAGTTATAATTGGATAAAGTATTTTTAGAGTGTACAAAATAATAATATTTTATACACTTTAAGAACAAAATGATTTCGTTTTAATTAATCATAAAACGATGTTATTTTGTGATCAAAATCAAAATAATATCATTTTGTTCCTAAAATATGCAAAACGATATCATTTTATAATAGATAAAACGATATCATTTTATACATTTTAAAAACACTTCACCCAACTATTACTTAAGAGGATCCGAATCCCCCATATATGCATGAGATCATGTGATGCAACAATTCTTTTCCTTTAAATTAATTTTTTTGGCTGAGTTTTGATGGAAATGATGACATATTGATTTTCTGAGAGGGCAAATCAAGGCCTCCCTGCAGCTGCAAAGGTTACAGCACCAGCTGGACTGCCATACAAACACTACACAGTGTCACCCAATAACAGTTTCCAACCCACTTAATGGGGGCTAGCTGGGCAAAGAGGGGCATTTCTTGTAACTCAAGAAAGAACCTATGGAAATGGCCTAAGATAGCCTAAAATAAGTAAGATTACAACTTTTGCAGGGTACTATTTGCTTGATTACATAACGGCCTCCTGTCACTGTACTATACAAGACATCAATAATCCACAGAGAGCGAGCGAGCGAGCGAGCGAGAGAGCTAATGTTCCAAATCCTCAACCATTTCAGACAAATCGTTTTTCAGCCTCCTCCTAGTCCCAATTTTCACTTATTAGAACAAACATCCCTTGGGTACCAATGAGTGTAACAAAAATTAAGAAAATCGTTTGATCAAAAAATCCAGCTTGGTTAGGTTTTAATTGCTTTGATCAGGGTTTTCGATTTTCAAAATGTATAAATAAAAAAATTTCAATTCGATTTGATTTTGTGATGCACTAAATGAATACAAACCGAACCGACTTAGCTACTCATTCACTACTTATTTTGAATACTTATTTGCTTTGTCATATGAGTAATTGTTGCTTATCAATTTTTTTACCCTTTCATTTAACATTTGAACCGAACCGAGAATTTGTGTTGGTTGGTTATTCCTACTGGTATTTGCATTATTATATTTTTTTTTTACGAATGTTGAACTTCTTAAAGTCATGTTGGCACTTGTTAAAAGTCTAATTGGGATTAGTAAACTATTAAGTTTTTGGTTTTGAACTTCTTACTTCTTATATTTTATGGTTTAAAATATGATGATTAAGTGAATGTTTTTATGGATACCCAAAAAATTGGTAGAAAAAATTGAAAAAAACTTAAAA
>BRYE01000027.1:5358675-5366175 GCA_030159115.1 Actinidia arguta var. hypoleuca
AAAGAGCCGTTTTCCAGAAATATCTTTCTGTGCTGCAGCTAGAATTTTGTTGTTAACTAGTACCAGCTCCCATCATCGCCGTAAGATAATCGCGAGTGTCTATCCTCGATTTCCTTTCTCTCATCTCTCTAACTCACTCCTCATGGTTTGGTAACTTTCTTTTGTTACCAAAAAAAAAAAGTGAAGAGTTGCCGGATGTTTTTAAAAAAATGGAAAACAATAAAAGTTTGGTTCACTTGATTTGGAAACAAGTTCAACATCACCTCATCCGGCAACTAAGTCCCCCCTCCAAGAAAATATTATTGCACTAATAAACATATTTTCTTATTCTTTCCAATTGTTTCCATATTTGTTTTATGAAAAAAGAAAACCTAAGAACAAAAACATGTTTCCTGTTTTCTGTTACAAAAATGAAAACAAACAACGTTAATTAATTTCACTTCCATTCTCACACAAAACCCATCCTCTTTCGCGGGTTCAAGGTTTTATGTGGGCTTGATCAATCCACTATGTTTCTTTCATTGGGACCCCATAACAAACACGTTATGGGCATTCGTCGAATAATGAGTCCAGAATGCAGAATCAGAAACACACACACATTTAAACATACCCCTATAGCTAATTTTGATTGACTGCAAAAAACAGAGCGATTGTAGAAAAGGTGAGTGTACGGAACCTGCTTGCTTGAACTTTGGCGGAACCTCGGAGAAGGAAGAAAGGGCACGCTTTTAGATTTGTGGAGCCCGGACTCATTGTGTGATTTGACGAATAATTATTTTTTTTCGAACGACGGAGAATTACAAAAACAACTCCTTTTGATCATTGAAATAAATTAAATTTTATAATTTTAATTTACTGATAATTTATATATTTATTAATCTCTGTCTACCGAAGATTAATGGAATCAACTTATTTTTACCCAAAATTCACATAAACGACTCCGTATAGTGCTATCACCCCTTTTAAAGTTTTAATCGAGCTAATTAATAAAACAAATTAAAAAGTTTGAATTTTGTATTTATTTAATAAAACTAAATTTCTATGCCATTTTAAAATAAAAATAATTCAACTAAGACTTTAAAAAATAAAAAAACTCGATACAACGTGGTTATAATACATTTTGAGTATGAACAAGTTAATTTCGTTGACTCTAAGTGGATGAAGACTAACAAGTATTTTAAATTGCTATCGAATTAAAACTATATAGTTCGATTAGTTATAATTAAAATTATAGAGTTTAATTTGTTTTCATAATTAAACTCTATAATTTTTTATGTAATTCTCCCCCCCCCCCCCCCCCAAAAAAAAAAAAAAAAAATCATTTATATTTTTTTTGGCCGACTTCATAAACCGGATGCATATTCATATAGATTTGGGCAGGTATTGTGCGTATGTGGGTCAATTACGGTCTCAACGACGAAATTGTTCACTTGCATAGTTTGCTGAGTAAAACATGTTATTAGAGATTTGGGCAGGTGTTATGCATATGTGGGTCATTTACGGTCTCAACGATGAAATTGTTCACTTGCACAGTTTGTTGAGTAAAACATGTTAATAAAAAATTAAGAATCTGCTGAAAAAATTAAATTATAATTTAAATCTGATAGCGAAATTATCAGATTATAACAATTCATAAAATACGTATTGAAATAAGTAATAAACAATAAATAAAACTATAAAAATTAATAATGGATCAAGGTCAGCGTTCAACGATGTCTTCTTAAGACATAATTTGTCCCGTCACTAGTGCTTACGGTTGATTGGCTTTTGTCTTTTAATATGCAACAGTCACGCACACAGAAATTAACACGACTTCTGTGTGCTCGGCGATTCAGTTAGTAGTGTTACTCTTTCACGAAGACTCTAATGTAGGATGCTAGAAACTCTTTGATTTTTCCTCACAGATGAACTCTCAAATTTGTGTGTTATGAATTTGCAAGAGATGTTGGTACTTATAAGCTTTCAAGTTGCAAATGAAAAGTCACGAATTTGCTCCACTATTGAAGTCATTGTAACAGTTGTTGTACCAGAACTGAAATGTTTTGACATTTCAGTGAATATGAATAAAGTTGTGGGTTTATTCTATAATTAAATATTAAGAGGTTAAAGTAATTATCTAGTTACTCAGTATATCCAAGCGCCTCTAATAGAGCCACATTGCTCACATTACAGGTGCGCGTGCGCATGAAAATTAGGGTTCAATGTGCAATTTGTCCATAACTCTCTCATCGTGCTCCCATTACTTATCTTGTTAGTGTTAACTTCACATATATAAACACTTTAAAATATACATATTCAAGCAATGTGTAACTTTCATATTTTTTCATATCAATGGTAGCACTTCAGTGAATAATTTTTTATTCACCTCTTATCTATTTTGAGCAATTGAATACACTACGGTTATTTACTCGCAGATGAGAATTCATTTCTCACATGGTTCAATCATTTTGATAACCATAAACCACCCAAAAAATAGGTCCAAAATAGTTCAAACTTAACTTTTTCCAACAAAACATATTAAGATATATTGATCAGATATCCACAACCACTAAATCGAATCATATTTGTGTTAAATTTATTCATAAAAAAAATATTTACCGTCCATTTTTTCAAATAAAAGATGCTACTTTTTTTGTTAATTATCTACTTGTCGAGCTTTATAACCTAAATTATTCGAATCACAATAACCCAAATTGTGCTCACCGCGTGATAAGTTGTGCCTATTAACTGTGCTTATTGTTACAAGCCCACTTGAAACCCACTAATTTGGCCCAATATTTGAGCCCATGGGAGTGCCAAATGGTTCACATTGTCTAGAACTTTCTAGACCATTCATGGGCCTTCTAGCAAGTGGAAACCTTGGAGATGATTCTAGAACTCTCTACACTTGTGTAGAAGGATCTAGAACATGAGAGAAGTTTCCTTGAGAAACATTGTATATAGAATAACCTAGATTGTGGTAGAACATTCTAGATACTCTAGACTTGTATAAATAAGGGAGATTCCCCTCATTTGTAATCATTCAAGTTTGGAATACACAAAACATTCTCCAAGCACTTTCTCTCTCTAGATTTCTCTTGTTACTCTCTTATTCTCTTAGCCTTCCTTTCGTTGTTCTAGACTTACTTAGCTTACTTTGGCATAAAGGAATCTAAGACCGCACGAGTCGAGGCGACAAAAATCTAAGTCCGTGACATAATGGACACAAAACCGACCCCAAACTCTATCCACAATTCACCCGCGTACAAACCCTAACAGCATATTAGGACATCCATTGCACACATGCACTTTTTGGCTACTTGGCATAAGGTGATTTGCCAGTTCATGAATTTTAAATAAGTATCCTAAATTAATTAAATAATACTATAATAAGTGTGGATGCAAAAACAAGAGAATATATATATACACACGCCACTAAAATCAACCTTTTCAAGAGGCATAACCATAAATAAAAATGGAGTTCTTAAGATTAATTGTTGTCATGAGTACTTTACTAATAACAAAGTAGTAGGAATACATATTCATTTATTACATATTTGAACTTATTTAGTATGTAATTTGTTTTCATATTTCTCCCATTAGCATGAGTAAGAGTTTGAGTGATTTTCTCAAAATATTGGGTTGAAACTAATCTTTCTTGGATATAATTCATGTCAGCTCCACTATCAATAAGTGTTATAGCCTTAGAAATTGTATACTTTTCATGAATTACCATATTAATTCTTACATACCATTTTTGATATGATATTTGATTTACAAGAAGTAAATTCTTCTTATTGGATTTCAGAACCTTCTTCCAAATTTCTATACTTTTCTTTTAACAAATTAGATATTTGAAGGCCAAAAATTACTAATTTTTTTATCAGTATTGTTTTGACAATCTTTAAGATATTTGATCCCTTATTTAAGATCATTCGCTTCCATTCTTAAATTTTTAATATTAGTAAGTCTAGAAGATCATATTATTTCCATTCTTTTAAAAACTTTTTTCAAGGAATATCTTGATCCAGAGGTATACCATTAGATTCAGTCATAAAATTATTACTGTCTTGCTTGATACAAGCATTTATAACTTTTCTCTTCATATTTTCACTAGTAAGTTGATCTATAAAATCCAAAATCTTACTTTGATCATCTGTTAATACATCAATTTTAAAGTTATTAACTTTTTCAGAAGGTTTTTAAAGGGCTGTTTGATGTGGAACAACTTTTGTATATGTATATATTCTATTATTTTTGCATTTATATAATATCTGAGAATAGCATAAGTTTATCCAACATTAAAGGGTTTTACCGAAAATAATTTATCACTATAATTTTGAGCCAAAATAAATGTAGGATCCACACGTTTTTTAGGTATGTCGAAGTTAAAATAGGTTCATATACACGAGGTGATGAACATGTAATAATTGTTTCTTCAAAACCATTAAGAAGTGAATGAGAAATTGACTTCAAACTTCACTGCTTGAATATTGGTTGACGAAGGGTAAACCATTTTGTCCCACACTGGTCATTTAGGAAACCTTTAGGCCCCCGTTTGGGGTGGCTAAAAAAATTAAGTTTTTTTACTCTTGATACTTTAGGTAAAGTTAGACAAAACATTCAAGTTTGTTCTTTGGGTTATCTGAAAAAAGAAAAAAAACTAGTTTGTTTATTTGGTAAACCATTTCTTCGATAGCCAAAAAAAAATGTACAGCAAAATTTTTTATCCAAAACAAAGTAAAAAAAAAAAAGGGTTAAATTATCCCAAAAGTAGCAAAAAACTTACCCCCAATAGGCTCTAGTTTGTTTATAAGTTTCCTCCACGGGCTTGGGAATACTTAACACCTAAAGGCTAAAGCTAAAGGGTTCACCCTGCTGCACACGCTTTATTTGTTTTATATTTGATCATTGTATCAAGATATAGACGCCCTAGAATCGTGCATCATCTTCTTCTCACAGTTTCAATTTCTATTTTTGTTTTTGAAAAATAATTACTGATTTTCAAACAGTTTCTGGTTCTGTTTCTAAAATTGATTTTGTATCAGATTTTATTTCCTACATACTAAAACTGTTTCTGTAAATTACTTATACAAAAAGGAGACTTGTATTTTTAAAAACTTGTTGCATTACTAGCTGGTGGTGATTAATATTTATTTATTTTTTTGAAAAACTTCTGCAAGAAACTTTCGGTGGTGATGAAAGTCTCTTGTTGTCCGGAATTGAATTCCAGGACCCAATGAAAAATACATACAGATTAAATTAAAAAACTTCTCGTGAAATCTTATACTACAGAATCAGGATTATACCTGCGAGATCACTCTGGCTTGATCTCGACTAAATTTCGAAATCAAACTCTGAAGTAGAATGGATAACGAATACGAATTCGATTTGACCTCTCAATTTTCTACCGTATTCCTTACGAACAGAGTATGGGCTCTAAAATTTCCATGTTATTAAATGCTAATTAATTTTTTCACGTTAAGATTACATATACTCGTCGATTAAAATAATTATAGATAATTATAATTAATCGACATCTTTAAAAATTTCTTGAGACCTTCCACTTAATTTATTTAAAATGTTGGATATAAAATTTACATGCGGAGTTTGACATTATCAAAACTTATAAGGTTCCTCACGGGGTATGATTAATCCCTAAACTGGGATGCAAATTCCGTTAATAATTAATATTTATCATATACATAATGTTACCATCTATTTTACCGAGTTTATTGACTGACAAAAGAATCTCACTCCACGTAAATCAAAATGATCAACATTAAATACACATGTCTAATGATTTTTTCGGGATTAAGAGTATAAACACTCATAATAAGCATGCGATACTAATTATCTTATAAAGTCAGCATAAAAACAATATCCAAAAAATGGTTTCGTTCAATACACACAAAGTGTACTAGCACAATGAATCAAAACTATACAATTTATAAAAATATTGTGTTCCAGTCCCAATGTAGTATCCAATTCTATCTAAGACTGTGAACTAAAAACTTATATTCTACAAAACTGATGATTAGATCTTCTATGTGTAAGTTAAATTCTACACTCCTAATCAACTACTATATAAAATAAAAAACACGCAAGCACAATATAAATATTATTATATTATCATACAATATTGCCTACATAGATTTTCATTAAATTAAAATAATAAATTTTATTAATAAATAAAATTAATATTAAATTTCATTAAAAAAATATTTTTTAGTATATTTCTCCAATACATGTGACACATGGTAGGCATTTTTCAACTGGTGATTTCGCTGATCTTCCATGAATGCCTTTCCTTTTCTTCCTACATAGTTGACAATATAGCAATATTAAAGAGTGTCCTTAATAAGAGGGAACACTTCAACAAGTCAACTATTTTTTTGGTAAACCAAAGCAATGATAGTGATTAAGGCTTCGTTTGATACCAGTTTTTTGATTTTTTTTTAAGTTTATAAGAAAAAAATTAGCTTATTTGCTTTTCTGTTTTTGTTTTTTTGCTTATTTTTAGTTAAAGTAAAGGCAAAAAAGTAAAAAAGTCAAAAAATCTTAATTTTTTTGATAACAAACTTAAAGAAAGCTTGATTTTTAAACATTACCAAATGGAACCTAAAATATATATATATATATGGTGACAATGATGACATTGTTGATGATGAGCTCATTATGGATGATTTTCACAAGCAGTGTAGGGTTCAATTCCGGATGCAAAATTTTAATTTTGATCCATGAATGTTCATATAAAATATTAAATTCATAATTCATAAATAAAATTTTATATTAATTTCAACGTTAGGATTTTACAAACCTATATAATTATGTAATATTAGGATCCGACACTACTATAAAACTAAATTTAAAAAAAAAAATTAAGATGGCAATAGCCTCCAATCGCTTTCCTTGATAGGAATGGTTTAACATCTATTGGGAGAGTAGGCAGTTCCCAAGTCCTTCGGGGTTGGCCACATAACAAAAGGAAGAAAAAAGAATTCCTAGATCTCATTATCATATCAAAAATGTCAAAAGGTGGAATTATGACTCTTTCTTTTAATTTAATCGGTCAAAAATGGTTGACCAAGTCCCACGTTGACTTAATTTTTTTTGTTGATTCGATTTTAAAGTTTTTTTATCATATAATAAAAAAATTATATTTTTTCGGTTTCTCTTGACTAGAGAAATCTGAAAATATATATTTTTTTATTAAAATTTAAAAAAAAATTCTAAAAGAAAAAAAACTAATTTATTGAGTAAAAATATTTTTATTGACTATGTATAGTCAGTTTTTTTTTTTAAATTAGATATTTTTTTTAATATATTTTCAGACTCTTCTAGTGAACAATATGGACCAAAAAATATAATATTTTGATCAAACGATAAAAAATATTTATTAAAAATTAAAAAAATCAAAAATCAAAACAACTAAAATCTTAAAAAAAACTAAGCCAAACTAAACATATCTGTGCTTTATTAATCTGAGATTGCTGTATAACATTTTGAATACAAATTCTC
>BRYE01000027.1:5408675-5411175 GCA_030159115.1 Actinidia arguta var. hypoleuca
TGTCTTCCATTGTCAGCAAATATATTTGACGAGCGGAAAAAATATATTTGTCTTTCACTTTTTTTTTTTTTTTTTTAAATTTAATCAGTGTATTTATATTTTCAAATTTTTCGATAAAAGAAACTAAAAATTATAAAATTTTGAAATCCACATCAAATAAAAATAATAAAAATCAAAGCAACTAAAATTATCTCAACAACGTTGAGTTAATATTATTTTTTTATAAAAAATAAGTCAATCCTCCATATACATGTTTATTCAATTATTGTGAAAATAAACATAACTCTTATTAATAAACCTTTAAATAAAGCGTTGACTTAGTTTTCGTAAAAAAATAAGAATATTTTAGACATAAGGTCCTTTAATTTAAGTGTATGGACAACACGTTATCGATTTCTATCACTACTTCAAACAGATTAGTAATAGAAGGGGTGTAAGTGATACAATTAAATAATTAAGAGTGTCTATGGTTCACTTTCTAAATAAAAGAATAAAAGTGATAAAATGAGAGAGTTTAGAGGATGTTTGTGAAATTAAGCTTTTTTTTTTTAAAACAAGTGGAGTGAGTCATAAATGACGTACTCGCAGTTTTTGCGGCACATGGTTGACACTCACCAGCTTTTGTTTTTGTTATGAACCATGCTTCTCGTCCAACCATTTTGATGTCTTTAGACTATTTTCAATAATTCAAATCATTCATTTTATAAATTTTATTGAGAGTTTTAATACTGTACAAAATCATATTTATTAAATACAAATAAATAATCAATCGATAAAAATTATATCACAATAAACGGGTGTAATTTTTTTTTTAAATTCATTTATTAAATTATAAAATACTATTGAGTTTAGCCCGATTAATATAAGTTTTTACAATATGAATCTTTATAACAAATTTTATAATATATATAATTTAAATCATCAAAATAGGCTCGTAACAGAATTCAAAATGCTTGTACTATCTTGATAAAGTCACAAAATGAACTGCAGCGAGGCCAAGGTCCTTTTGTTGTTAGTCTACTAAATGGGCCTTGGTGGTAGTCTTTATGGATTGGATTATTCTGGATCAAACTTGTGGGTCTAAACTCTGTAAGTGTTAAGAATGGGCTGACCTTTAAGCCTGCTAAATAAATTAGGCTGGACTTTGTGTAGATTCATCCAATAGAAAGCATAATGGGTTGTTGGTTGTTGATTACGTCTTTACCATCGTTAATCTCGTCACCGTCGCCATCTCTACCGATGATGGCGGTAGTGCCGGCGCCTTCTGCTCCCATCGTCAATCTATTTTTTCTTTAAAAAAAATATAAATAAAATCAGAATTTTTTTGAAAGAAACCAAACATTTAGGATTTAAATGAGTTTAAGTCCTCGATAAAGGACCTTACTACAATTTAGCTCATTTGTTATCTTCAAGAGGACAACCAAGAATTGGTTTTAATTTTGGTATGATCTCAATATCCATTTCACACCCTAACATTTTGTGAAGAAACTCTTGAAAATAATAATTTGAAAATAACTTCAAATTATAATAGTTGTGCGCGACAGTAGTTTTGTGTAGTATGAAACTGTAAATTACGATGGTATGTACTAATATTTCCTAATTCTTCACTTCTTTGAAACTAATGATACTGTTAAATTTTCCAAACTAGGCATACTCCCAAAGTTGGCATTCTAATTTTTAATTTTTAAAAAAGAAAAAGAAAAAATTGTGACTCTCCAATCTATCTTCATACTGATCAGTCTAGTATTTTTCTAAAACATTATTTCCATGAACAAAGCATGGATACACATTCCAAAATTCAAATAAGCTAATGCAGCTGTCAGATGTGGAAACTAGCAGTACGAACCCATCAGTAAAATCTTTAGAAAGTTCTCTGTTCAATGCAAGCGACTGCTTCTTTCTTCATTTTTTACTTTTCTTGATTTGGAAAGATACTCCACTACTGCTATCTAGAATACCAATTCAAACTTTATTCTTAATGGCCATGATTGATCATTTCTCATATTCATAAATGTTAGAAGCGTTAGTCATACTGGTTTCAAATCATCTTTTAATACTGTGTGTGAACATGTCAAGCTACACATAAGCGACTACCGGCACCAACCACCGGCCTCACCATCGCCAACACCATCACCGGCACCACCAGTAGCCTGTCAGCACCGCCAACCACGACCACCAATTCAAATATCATTTCAATGGTTTTTTGAAAAGAGAAAAAAGTATGAATACGGCTATCTTGGGAAATGAGATTAATTATTCCTACTCAATTTCATTCTAAGCTCGTTATTAGAGCTCGTTTGAGGTAAATTTTTTTTTCTTCTAATTTTTGGAGAGAAGTTAAGTGTTTCCCCCACCCCCCCTGTTCGGGATAGTTTTTTTTTACCATCCAGTAGTTTTTTTTTGTAAGTTTTATTTGTTGTGTTCAAAACAAAACAACCAACTTATTTTTTTAGAAATCCAAACAACAAATTTGGTTTTTCTGTTCCACCTTACCTAAAAA
>BRYE01000027.1:5418675-5421175 GCA_030159115.1 Actinidia arguta var. hypoleuca
AATATAAAATTATAATCGAATAAAAAAGAATACTCACTGAGATGAAATTTTTTAAAAACAACTAATCCAAACTAGTCCTTAGATACATGGGAGTAATTTTTTTTTTTCTTTTCCATATCTTACCAAACCAGGGCATAATTTGTTCAAACATGTTGTATCTATTCCTTAGATCAATTGGCATTATTGCTGGATATATATCTAGTGAATAGAATCTCCAATAAAAATGTATTTTTCCTCTTGAGTTTGGTTGTTTTTTTCTTGCGGCATTTGCATGGGCTTTGTCCGAAAAAAGAAGGAAAAGAGTTGTAACCCCTTGTCAATGTCAGATATGGTCTTGTGGATCTTCCTTTTGGAGGGGAGTGGGAGAACAAACAAGGAAGTCACATATGTATATATCTAGAATGGAAGCCTGGGCTAGATTTATAATTAACCATCACATCATAGCAATGTTAGAGATAATTTAATTAATTAAACTAGATCATTAATTCAAATATCAAGATCGTTTGAAATTGACAATTGAATTATTTATACTTCAAAGTATCATTAACATAGTATTATTAACAACTAGTGATCACCCGTGCTCACGGAAACTACGTCAAAAAATAAAAGATCACATTTTAAGAGTACTTGTTAGAGTTTTACAACTTAAAAAATAGATAAGATATAAACGTCAGATAAGAAAGATACATTGCATGCATATGCGAAAAGATACATTACTACAAAATAAAGAACAAATTAAAAAATATAATAATTTTGAAAAAGTGTTGCTAGTTTGAGAGAAATAAGGGAAAAGAAATGGGTGTTTTAATTTTTTGGTGTGGTTTCCACTAAAAATATGATCCAATGGATAAAAAATATACTCAGCTTTAGATATTTATTGGCAATTGGATCACACAATATAAAAAAATAATTTCAGGTGAAATCTCAGTAATTGAATTAACTCAAATAAATTTTAATAGTGTAAACAATGAGAGAGAGTTTTGAAGATTAAAAAACTTGTATATCTTATATTATAAATATAAATTACTAGGACATGGCTTTATATTCAAGGGGTCGCTAGCTTTATTTTCTTAATGGCGACTAGAGATTTACCCGACCGTTAATTTCAAGGTCCACAAATTAGTTCTTTTGGAACCTAATTAACTGAGCGGGGATATTGATTTATAAAAAAAAAAATAGAAATCACTTCATGTATGATTTGTTGTATGTTATAATAATCGTCCTCATTGATTAATTTATCTGTCTGGCCAATCCCACTCTATGTTATACTAAGTTAATTAATTTCACTATAATCATACAGGGTTTTTTTCTTTTTTTTTAAACGGTCCAAAATTGGTAAGGCCAAAAAAACTGTGATATTTCTCTTGCTCGAAAATAAAGTAGGTCAAGCCTCACATTGCAAACCAAAAGAAGTTAAGCTTGTTCTGTTACTAATTTTTAAAAGTGTAAAGTACACTTTTTTTCCTCAAAGTATTGAGTAATTTTTACTTTGCCTCCCTTACTAATAATTTTTTCAATTTGTACCCTCAACTATGTAAACCGTTGCAATCATCCTCAACATCTAAGTTCCATTTACAAAGTAGACAAAAATTGCCATGCCATGTGTTGACCCGACTTGGATTAAGGGGTAACCCATGTTAACGTCATAGAAACTATCCAAGTTTAATATTTTTTGTCTCACAGGCTCAAAGTAAACACGGGGGGGGGGGGGGGGGGGGGGGTTCCGAATAAGATGGAAAATAAGTCAAAATTGGATATTTTCTATGAAGTTACCATGGACTGCCCCTAGATCCGGGTCAGATCAACACGTGGTGACCTAACTGACAATTTTCATTCATTTTGTAGACGGAAGTTGGATATCGAGGTTGATTGCAAGAATTTATATAGTTGAAGATGCAAAGTGGGAAAATTATTAGTTAGGAGAACAAAGTAGAAATAACTCAATACTTTGAGGGGGCAAAAAGTACAGTTTACCCTTTTTAAAATTGTATGGGGATAAAAAAAAACATATGATAGAATTTAATCATTCAAATAAAAATAAGAGAATATTTGGTATTTTTAATTATTCATTTATTTATTTTTTTGAAAAGATTTGGTGAAAAGAAGAGAGTAACAATTGAAAAGTACCCTATTAGTCAAGCTTTTTGGTGAAAACTTTACTGCAAATAAAGAGTAAGAATTGGAGATGGCCTTCGTGTCAAATGGCTAAGGCCTCAAAATTATTGGGCCACCCCTTTCATGAGTCCATTAAAGCTTAAAGTTGTTAGAAACTGGATGAACCTACTTGTATCCATATAGACTTTAGCACCTGATTTTGTTTCTTTAGCCAGGTTTATAATAGTTTATTACAACTGGCCTACATGATTTGGAACTGGTAGTTGGCTTTTGTCAATCCATGTAGAAATTAACTTAATTCGTGGTCCATTATAAGAACCAACTCTCAAAATCAATGTCTTAATTAATTAATATGGAGGAGGATCAAGGCATCAATTTGATTAAA
>BRYE01000027.1:5478675-5483675 GCA_030159115.1 Actinidia arguta var. hypoleuca
CAAATAAAAATATAAAGATGAAAGTAAAAGTCAAATAAAAATTGAAGGATTTAAAATAAAAATTATCCAAACAAAAACCACTACTTAGTTTGGCATGCGTTTTGCATGGTAGGGATGCAATCAGCCCTCGGGCTTTGGACACACACATATAAGCAAAAAGGAAGCTTGGCATAATTAGGGAGGGTAATGGGTCATGTAGGGGAGCAAAATATATAATGATAGAATTTGGTCTTATTAGGACTAGAGCCTCCGTCGAACTATCGCTGTGAAGTAAGTTTGATGGTTTTCTATGTCAGAGCTCGGTGCAGACACTATCGAAGACATGCCCTGTCTGAACTAAGGCTACCTCTACTCCCGAACTATCGCTACTTAATAACCTCGGTAAGGTAACTGAGCCGGAACTTGGACGAGGGGCTACGAACGGCAGAAATCCCGAGGAAGGTGACTTGCACATCGAAATTTTTTTCGATAGCCCCATACCCAGACGAAGATGTCGGCAATATGATGGCAAGCTATCAGCTAGTCCTAGGAGCATAGTTAGGTCAACCGCATATTCACTATCACAGCGGTCGACGAGTATGAGTACGTATCGAGCTACAATCTGTCCGGTAATAAGACAGCTAGCGTGTGCCTAGCTATGACATATAAAGTCAGCATTTCTTTCTTTCAAAGGTATGCACACTTGGGCTAAGAGAACGCATACACTCTCTCTATATATACATTCTTCGGTGATCTAATTTGACCGTCGGAGAGCTATTTTTTGAAACACAGCTCCGACGGTCGATCTTACTATTTCGGCGTTGTAATCAGGACACTGCTGGACAACTAGATAAAGCTACCAACGTAGCCATGGATCCATTACAGGTGTCTATCCTCAATTTATTTCCTCTTATCCTTCAAACACATAACTCCACAGGTCCCATTTGGTATCAGGACTGCTACCTCGAATCTGAATCCGCTTAAGAAATCCTTCCTTAAACTTGTGAAAGATAAATTTAGACTTTGTTCGTCTTACCCATTTACTCACTAATCAATTTATTTATTTTTTGCAATATTAACCTTTTACGCATTTTACTTTTTCAAGTTAATTATCTAGATAGAACTATTTTTTAAAAACTATTCACACAAAAAATATATGCTTAATAAAAAAACTTTCAAGATAACAAAGTAAATAATAATTAAAAATAAAAATAACTAAAAATAATAAAAGTATTTGTGTAATTTTCAATATAATAGGGTCGGGGTTGTATTTAGAATTTCTAAAATCTAAACCCTACCCAAATCATAATAAGTTACATGTTTTAAATCTTAAACTCACTCAAACCCTATGTATTCCCTCCCCAATCACATTCCAAATACCCATAAGGTACGGGTTTTTTTTGCCATCTCTCGGCATAATCATAATGATTGTGTATATCTAAACTTTGATCTTATGACTGGATTTTGGAGCTCTTGAACTGTGAAGAGTAAAAAAAATGAAAAATCGAAAAAGAAATGAAGTACAAGCAATTGAAGCGGCATAGCACCAACACTTCTTATAATCTCATAATTATGTACTTCCTTCGTTTTAAATTGGGACGGAGGCATGGGTGGAGCTATTATAGGACAAGTGAGGTTAATTGACCCAATTAAAAAAAAATTACACTATTATCTTTAATATAATGTATCATAAATACAATTTTAACCCCATAAAAAATAATAATTTATTTTAAATTCTATAAATTTTATAATTTTGATCACGCTGAATATAAGTTCTGGCTCCGCCCCTGAACGGAGTGAGTAAGTTTTTTTTGCATTGCGGAACCCACATAAATAGTTTTTTAATTGATTATAAGAAAAGTTAAAGTGGAATAACTTCTCAGCATAAGAGGTATCTTGGTGGTCCAATTTGGGTTGGCAAGTTTGGTGTGTTAGGAAACTAACAACACGATAAATATATATGTGTGATTGAGCCCTAGCTAGTGTCCTTGGTGTGGCCATTAATGGAGGTGTAGTTAAATCCTTGTACTCATTCAATCTCAGTGATGAGAGTCCTTTAGGGACCACATGATGTGCCCTTGTGAGGTTGATTTTTCTCCTTGGGTGCCAAAACGTCTGTCCTTCGGTTATTTTCAACCATTCTAGGACTAGAAACCGAGGGGTTCTAAATGCACCCCATTTTTTTCCAACT
Organism: Actinidia arguta var. hypoleuca; assembly: GCA_030159115.1. Lineage (NCBI taxonomy): Eukaryota > Viridiplantae > Streptophyta > Magnoliopsida > Ericales > Actinidiaceae > Actinidia > Actinidia arguta. Next base: position 5,480,846 of record BRYE01000027.1, read on the forward strand.
TCCCCACACTTTCTTGATTCATCGTATTAAAAAAAAATCTAGGACTTTTTTGGTTCTTTCTCATTGCACCTCCATTTATTTTGAAGCTCTTGCATCTTCGACCTCCAAGCTATAACCTCCCTAGATTCCACCACAATCACCACCACCACTACCAACTTCTACCTTTGTAGCTACTTTCCGTGGCTAGTGGTACCACCTCCATTAACTTCCACTTCCACAGTGCAATGAATAGCAAGTTAATAGAGGTTTTGCTCGACTCTCATCAACGGGTCTAGTAAAGGGCAAAAGTCTTGCTATTGACTCCCTATAGTGTCACCACCTTCTTTTCCCTTCCGCTCCCACCATTGTCCCTTCCACTTCAACCACTGCCACCATCATCTTCACTTGCCATCGCACCCCCCTCCCCTTCTCCAAGAGTTATCATGTCTCTTCTCTTCTTTCCCTCTTGTGCACACTGCACACTGCACACTACATCACAAATCAAAAACCTCGATTTCTCCTTATTCAGACAACCAATTTCAAGCAAGTTGTCAACGTTTGATCTCATCACGTCAAACGAATATCGATAATCTGGACTAGCTTGAACAAATGGCATTTGTTCTTTTAAGGGGACAAAATATACAATGATAGATTTTGGCCTTGCTAGAGCAGGCACATCCACCGAGCTTTTGCTATGAAGTAAGCTTGGTGTCCCCTGCGCTAGAGCTCGATACAGACACTATCGAATATAGGTACTGTCCGAGCTAAGACTACCATTACTTTCGAATTGTCATTATTTAGCAAGTTCAAAGGAGTAACCACGCCAGAGTTTGGACAAAGGGCAATGGTCGACGGCGATCCCGAGAGATGTCAGGGGACAAAAGATAACTTGCATGTCGAAGTTTCTTCTGATAGCCCCATGTCGGGATTGAGACGTCGACAACATGATGACATGCTACCACCCAGGCCCTAGGAGCATGGCTGGGTCAGTTGCCTACTCACGAACACGCGCCGAGCTACAGTCTGTCCAATGACACAACAATTGGCGTGTCAAAGCACGCGCCGAACTATGCCATATAAAGTCTGCATTTATTTTTCTAAAAGGTACGCGAATTTAGTTCTAGAAAAACATACACTCTCTCTACATACGTTTTTCGGTCATCTAACTTGATTGTCGAAGAACAACTCCGGCGGCCGATCTCACTGTTCCTATGTTACAGCTAGGCTCACGCCAACTGGCGACCGACTACAGCCACCAACACTGCTGTAGGACTCTCGCAAGTGTCTATTCTCGATTTTCTTTCTCTCATCTTTCAAACTCACACCTCACAGTTCTATATCAGAGCGTCAAACCAATGGTTGTAGTTCGAACCTTCACCATTAAACTGGCATATGATGGCCGCAGACAATGGAACTTAGCAAGGGGAAGATGGACAAGGGGTTGGTGGAGAGGACGAACATAGGGTGGATGGTGTTGGGGAAGGTAGTGGTGGTTTTGGGAAGAGAGATTGTTTGCGAAGGCATGGGGAGGTCTGTTGGTTGACCGCAACGGTTGGGTAGTGGGTGTACTGAGATTTCCTAGAGGGTGATCAAAGACGAGTGTCCTTTTTGCTAAGAAAATTTAGTGTAGGTACTAAGAAATAGAGCATGGTCTCCCTAGAAAACCAGCAGTCTTTTTCCAGTTTTAGCTCTGGATTACCACAGCAAAAATGACATTATAATAATTTTTTAATAATAATAATAAAAAAAAAAGTTAAGATAAAGACTTGTTTTTTCTCCTTTTTTATTACTATATATAAAGAAAAAACTAGAAAAAAGGGAATAAAATCTGCACAAATTGACTGGTTGGTACTTACCACTGCTGAGTGTGGTTTATCATTTTTTTTCTTTTTCTTTAAAAATACGAAGGACAACAATTATTTCGTTCAATTTTCTTAAAAAATGTTGTAATTGTCCGATACATTGCAAGGTTTATTGTTGATTTTAGCATAGGACAATCATTTTCCGATAAATATAAATCAATTCATTAATTGGTTGTTCTCATTCCCAGAACTCTTAGGGTGTGTTTGAATTAAGAATTTGACGAGAAAACCATTTTTATTTTTATTTTTATTTTTTCTTCATGAAATCCTTGATTCAGACATAGCCTTACTTACAACAGAATAAGACGGAGCAAGTATTATCCCATTTTTTTAATTGAAAGTACACGTGTGTGTGTGTGTGTGTAAAGGAGGGATTCAAGATACTAATTTTAATTATATAAAATGACTTAGTAACCCTAATTAAAAAAAAATTGTCGAAGAAATTTGAAGTGCAATTAATTTCATTTTTTATTAATACATATATCTTCAAATCTAAACGTTGTATAACCATTCTTTGAAACTTAATTAAGAATTAACTATTTCATGGGATATAGGGGTGCCAAAATTTATAATTGTAAAACTATCTTATAATTTTAGCATACGCGATTATAAATGTTGACACTCCTAAATTATAATTGTTCGCACTCTTACCGTATACTATAGTTTTTTTTTTTTTTTTTTTAAGTTATTCAGGTTGCAATCGCCCCTTGAATCCATCCCTTTATATACACACACATTGATCTCAGTGGGATTGCAACAAGTCCTTTCCTCAATTATTTCACATGATTGTGTGTTGTCTAATTTCAAATCTCTCTATATCAATGAGCCCGTGAGAAGAACAGTTTTGTGTATAATATAATAGCATGCAAACAAAAACTGCAATTAATCTGATCTCTTGTCCTTCGGTTCTATCTACCAGTCTCACTTCAGGATCATAGTTTTTTGAGGTTTCTTTTTTCTAAATGCGTAGCCAATTAACACAAACAATA
>BRYE01000027.1:5498675-5501175 GCA_030159115.1 Actinidia arguta var. hypoleuca
AGATTAAGTCGAGAATCAATCCAACTGTTCATTAGCAGGGATATTTGTCTTCAATTAATATGTATGTAAGGCAAATTTTTGGGATAATTTTTTTTATATAGCTACTTTATTTTTTAAGAATTTTTGTCTTTAATAAAAAAAAAATACGGTTTGATCAAAATTTTATCTCTTTTTGGTTCCTTTTAACGAGAGAAATTCGAAAATATAAAAAAAATTAACTTAATTTGGAAAAAAGTTAACTAAAGATAAAAATAAATATTTTTACTTGAAAAAAATTAGGTAAAAATGGTTTATTTTTATCTTTAATAAATTTTTGGACTCTCTCGTCAAGAAAAATAAAAAAAGTATAAAATTTTAATCAAACAAAAAAATTTCTAAAAACAAAAAATTCAAAAACAAAACAAGTTTATAAACCCAAAAAAGATATTCCAAACGAGGATTAACTAATAGTAGTAAAATTTGAAGGATGTGGCCATTTCACGGAGCCACTGTCCCTATTGATTTGAGCCATTTATCTTCTAAAAGACAGTTAGAATAGTTATGTAAAAAACATTAAATTATGAGATCAATTGTCATATAATTGAATTATATTTAATATTAAAAAATGAACAGTATATGTTCCAATTATATTTGCTATCCAAAAAATAATAATAATAATTTAATCATGTGTTTACTTGATATTCAATTGACTTAATTTTTTTTTATAAACGATCACCTCAATGGGTTCTACAAAACAGTTTGAATCATTAAGTTGAATCTACGGTGGAGCCTCAATTTGCTATTTTCCCTTGAAATTTAAACCCCAAATAAAGAGAAAGATGGTCCTATCCAAAATGGGCTACATGCAGTATGCATCCGATCGGCCAAGCGGATTAAATTGAAACCCACTGAAAATTCACTGAAAATTCTCCAAAACTAATAGATATTAATACATTAGGTAGTAGGCACCCACTAAAATTCTTTAAATTTTAATAAAAGATGAGATTACAAGGGAAAAATTTTAAAAACGACAAGAACAATTCCCAAAAAAAATTCAATTCTTGCCATTTTTTAAACCAAATTTTAAATTTATAGGAGAAGAATGTTATTGTATATAATACAAAAGTTATTTATTTGTAATAAAAAAAAATATTTCGTTCGTACCATATATAATGCAAGGAAATTATTTATTTGTAGTAGCAAAAATTTATTTCATTCTAATCACTACTGAAAAATTATAGTTCCGTTATCATTCAAAATTCACCTGCTTTTATGTAAGAGTGATGATCTTCACTGGAGTTTGATTCTAGAGTTTTATTACACTAAAATTGCGTTATTTTATACCAAAACTATGTCGTTGTATATTAGATACATGAGAGATTAGATAACTCAGGTGTTATTTGATAAAAATGAATGGTTAAAATTGAAAATTGAATTTTTTAAGTTAAAAATCTCTTCGATAAAAAATAAAAAATATAAAAAGCTTAATTGAAATTGATTGATATATTCAAAAAACTAAATCTAATTTTATGTTCTACGAGATAAATTCAATTTTTTTTTCAAATTTGCTCTTTTAATTTATAAAAAAAATGATGGTAGCTTGGTGATGGTTTAATGGTAGTTATGTAACGGTAGCAATGCTAGTGTAATCATAGTGGTATTTGTTGTAGTGATGAAGCAATTATGGATGGAGGGTGATGTAGTGAGGGTCGTATAGTGGTAGCATAGGTGAAGGGTGGTGGTATTGTGGTAGATGGGTGGTCGTGGAGTGGTGGAGAAAGCAAAGGATGGTGGGGTGGAAAGACAGTGGTGGTATTAGTAGTGGCGGCAATGGAAGTAGTGATGGTGTTCGAATAGTGGCAAAGTGGGTGTGTGGTGGTTGGGGGGGTGGGGGGTTATTGGTTGGTGAAGAGATGGTGGTGGTGATTATGGTATTAGTAATAGCGACAACGGTAGTAATGGTGGTGTTTGAATGGTGGTGGAGATGAAGGTAGATAGGTTTTCGTAATATGGTGGCGATGGTTGGAACAATGGAATGGAGGTGAAGGATGGCTACAGTGGCGGAGGGATAGTGGTATTCATAATAGTAGTGATTGTGATGATAAAAGTGGTGTGAAAGTGGTAATGACAGTGGAGGTAGACCCCCAACCACTATTTACATATTAAGTCAGAATTAAGTAACAATTTTATTACTTAAAATTTTTGTAACTTGTACACTTCATTTTTAAGAGGCACTTCATTTTTTAAGTGATATAAAAAATAGTTATTAAATAAACTTAATATTTTCACTTAATATATTCAGTATTAAGTGTTTAATTGAGTTATCAAATAACCCCTAACTCTTTATTTTTTTTCTCTCTTCTTGTTTTTTATCATCTCTCTAACGTACAATGACCTTTACTTTAATTAGTTCCCGACCCTCTCTTTTATTTGATTTTCTCTCCAAACAATTTTGGCAGTATTGATTAAAGAATTTAAATAAGTAATTTTTTTTTTAAAAGTAGTAAAGTCCAAATTAATC
>BRYE01000027.1:5508675-5513675 GCA_030159115.1 Actinidia arguta var. hypoleuca
GACAAACGAATTTTGGTCATGGGATTATCATTTTTCGATCCATCTAATTTTTTGCAAGAAGAATTTTATTAGTTAACTTATTTTATAAGATGAACGATTTAGATCACTAAAATGAGTCCACGGTAGACTCGTATTTAGTTAACTTGACTAGTTAAATTTATTTCATCAATCTGTTTAGTTTTTATTATTTTGAAAGAGAATTTTGTAATGCAAACATGTGAGTTTGGACATTTTTTAGCCTTTGTTTATGTGTTTTATTTTATGAAAGGAAATAATTGATGTGTCTCACATGGAATCGTTTATGTGCTTCACTCTTATTCCGACTTTACTCAAAAGACTTTGAGACAGAGAGAAAAAACTCTTTTTATAAGGCTTGGGATAATAGAAAAAAAAACAGTATAAATGGTTTAAACTTGAAAAGAAAATAAAAGAAAAACTTATCTAAAGACCTTAATTACAAGAATGGACATGAAATATAAAAACAAATGAACATTTTTCACATGGTAATTATTTTTCATAATATTAACAAAAAAAAAATAATGATTTTGTATTCGGCGTCGGCCGCCAAAAGTATGGGGCTGACAAGAGGTCCACGGTCCACCAATTGACATAGGATATCATTTTTTTCTATTATTTTTTGGAGTTTAAGAGGGTAAAAGTGACATTCTCTTAAAAAAATTGTGGAGTGTAAGTTTATAAAATTAAAAAAAAAAAAGAAAATCGAGGATAGACACCTGCAGTAGGGGGCTGCAGTCAGTCACCAATCAGCAAGGTTATAGCTGTGGCACAAAATAGTGAGAACAGCTGCCGGAACTATTTTCAAAAAACGGCTCTTCGACAATCAAGTTAGATGACCGAAAAACGTATGTAGAGGAAAAGAGAGTGTATATGTCTCCAGGACTGAATTCACATACATCTAAGAGAAAGAAAGTCTGAGCTAATATGGCACAGCTCGGCCGATGCGTGCTCGTACACGCCGACCGCTGTGTCAGTGAGTAGGCGGATAACTCAACCACGCTCTTAGGACCTGTCAGGTAGCATCATCATGCTGCCGATATCTCCATCCGGGCATGGAGACTGTTAGAAGGAACTTCGACGTGCAAGTTACCTTTTGTCCCCTGACACCCCTCGGAATTGCCACCGGTCGTTACCCCTCATCCAAGCTCTAGCACGGTTATTTTTCGTAACTTTCTAAATAGCGACAATTTGAAAGTAACGATGGTCTTAACTCAGATAGTGTCGTGTTCAGTAGTGTCTGCACCGAGCACCAGTATAGAGGACCACCGAACTTACTCTATAGCAATAGCTCGACGAATGCTCCTGTCCTAGTAAGGCCAGGCTCTATTATTGTATATTTTGCCCCATACAAAAACGTAATCTTTTAATTTTTTTTATTTAAATTTGTAGCTTATTGTACATTCTTGTTATTTTAAGGTTATATTTGATTCCAATATTGAACTTTTTTGAAATAGCCATCCTTCCATGACTCTTTTTTTTGGTTAGGTAAGTAAAGAATTTATTCATCAAAGTGAGTGTACAAAGATTTCTGAGCACACTCAAGAGATAGACAAAGGCCTTTAGTCAGGAGCCGAACTCAAACATAAAGTATAGGCCTACAAGCAAAAGATTTTATAAACAACAACCAACCAACAACTAACAACCAATTAAAACCTAATAAGGAATCCAGACAACTCTACGGAAAATCCAGCAGCAAAATTAACCCCGTAGCAACATTGACAGCAGCAGCATAAGCATCAAGACTTCCCATCAGCAGAAACATCCTTTACATCAGAAGCAGCAAAACCAAGAGAAAACTGAACTATAGCCCAAAAGCAGGATCAACACAGCAACTCTCTGAGCAACCCCATCTATATATAACCCCAATTTCAGTTATGCTCCAGGAAATTGCACGCAAAGCCCATCACCATCCTCCCAGGAGCAGACCCCATTCACAATTCCTTGAGGTTTGGGAAAGACCCACGAAGGGATCTATATACTTGCATCTTAATGTCTCTTATGATGCTAGTAGGGTGATAAATTTTCCTTCGAACGTTTCGGCATTTCTATGTTTCCATATACAATAAACAGTGAATGCAAGGCTTGTCCTCTTGGCTATGGCTTGGACCCCCTTGCCTCGAGCCTCTTTAATGATCCACTTAACTGCTGCTTTGAGTGTAGTCAATGCTCTAGTGAATCCCGACCATGCTTTGATTTCTGTCCATAGCTGCTTAGCTATCAAACATTGGAAAAATAGGTGATCAAGAGACTCCACTAGATTCCCACACAGAACACACGAAGTATCATCAATCTGCTCAGTTAACTTGTCTCTAGTGAGCAGCCTCTCTTTAAGGCTCAGCCAAAGGATGAACGAGTGCCTAGGCATAAGGGATCTATGCCAAGCAATTTTTGTCCAGCAAGGCTTCGCTCCTTTAGTTCTGAAGAACTCATAGCAGACCTTAACATTAAAAGTACCTAGAGCTGTCTATTGATGCAATCTATCCAATGCTGCCTGGAATGATCCTTCTTGTGCCACAATTTTTTCCCTAATTAGAGCCAGGTGCCTTACCATTTGGGAGTCCTGTTTAGCTGGTATATACTCCCAAAAGGAATCATTCTTAGTATATATGTGGTTCACCCATTTCACCCACAGAGAATCCTTCTTGGATTGCAAATTCCATAGGGCCTTGGACATAAGAGCCAGGTTCCATGCATTAAGATCAATGAAGCCTAGACCCCTTTCAGGTTTTGGCCTACATACTTTTTTCCAGGCTTTTTGGCTACGAAAATTTTTCCCCATATATAGTTGAAAAAAAGATTTATTATAGATGTGGCACCAAGAACTTTATGCTACTTGGTTAACACATTGATAACATTTACTTGTACAACTTCTCTCACAAGTAATAATGAAATCTATTACCAAGTACGTAGAACCCTCTAAAATAGGGGTGTAAATTAAGAATGAAATCTACGCGAGCCTGTGTATGACTCGTTTGGCCCAAGCCCGCTCATTTCTAATGGGTAGGAAGCCCAGCCCAATACGGTCCAAAGCCCACCTGAATGTCAAAATTTGAAAAAATTTTATAAACAAAATGGTTACAAAGAAAATATATATATAAATTTTGGCTCAATCCAAAATTCAGGCATGAGCGTGAACCCGAACCCGAACCCGAGAGCCCTAAGTTTGAATACTTAGGCCATGAGTAGTTCCTAGCCCTATGCACTTAAAATGGCTACTTGAGCCTTATCTTTGGCGGATTCCCAATCGACTTGGGTCTGGGCCTTCTAGAGCCGAAAATAAATGGGTTCGGTTGGGCGAGTTAAATTTACGTTTTATTAGCATTATTGATCACGTCAAGTAATAATTTATTGTTAAATTTCATGTCATATTATACATGCTTGATTTCGATTTATTTTGGGTATTAAATATAAAATAACACGCATAATAGTGGATAATTAGTGGTCTGGGCGTGCTTGTGTTGTTTTTTCCTTTCGGTGGTTGTCATGTGAGATTACATTTGGACACTTACAGTATTCATTACATAGTGACTTTGGAAAAGGATGAGTTTGACATGAGGAGTGTGACAAAACGAAACATTCTTTGTGGTTGTGGTGGGGTTTCTCCTAGCTAAAGATTGGATTGCTTCATATCTTTTCAATTTCCTAGTCAAACAAAATGGCCATTTAAATAGGATGATATTGATCATCAAATTGGCTTAGGAATAGGAGGGTGTTTGTTGCTGCTTACGAGGATCTTGAAAGATGTGTTAGATTTGTGTTAAATTATTTATTATTTCTATTTATAAGTCAAAAATAACTTTAAAATGTTGTTTAGGCAATTTTAACATAAACTTAGCTACGACAAATATTTTCTGTATGGTTAAGCATGGTGGTATTTCTTTGATAAAAAAACATAGAATTTGATTTTCATTCAAAAGAGGGTACATGTTGTGCAAGTGATGGCGAGAGGTAAAAACAACTCGAAATAGGAAATTAAGGTCATGCCCTGGCATGATGCAAGTTTTCTTCTTCTCAACATTAATGTGTTGTGGGCGGATATTAGTTACCAAAAACGAGTGCTCCATGAAAAACCTGAAGATTAAACTGCTTACCTATCATCTTCCCACCACAAATTGTACATCAGTAATATCTGCATTCAACTCAGTTGGACATAGCACTTGAGAATTATTGTTACCTTATCTAAACGCAAGCTTTCTATATCTTTTTTTTAACAAAAAAATTTAGGGACGATTCTTTTTTACAATACATTGACAATGCATACTTACATATTGTGGGATCTATATTTTTATGGATTCTACCACATGTGAGTATGTATTGTATAAAATGCATTGTTCTTAACATTACTACTTAACAAAAAACTAAACTACACCATATTTTAAAATGTGATTTTACAAACTTCAATGTGTCTTTAAGAACACAACAAAATATTGTGATGGGGTGGGACCCACTGGGAGTCTGTTAATCTGATCCAAACCATTCAGCTAGTAAGACTCACCAACAAAAAATAATTCATGCAAAAAATTAGAGACATGGTAGTTACATGATCAATAATCAGTCTATTCTCAAAATTATGCTTGCCGTTTATTTTTTTCCCCTAAAAATCAATCATAATCGACGGTCGATCAATATGATTTTCTTCATAAAATAATCTTCTTGGGGAGACATACCTAATGAACGGCTCAGATCACATAAATGAGACCGGGATGGGCCCACAGCCGAGCACAGATCTGTAGGTCACAACACCCACCAAAAATTCTCTGTGTTTTGGAACCTATTGCCTTAGCTGATTTTGATGATGTCAACATGAGTGCCAACAGGCCAACACAGCGTTGGGGCCTGATCCAAGAACAAGAGGGGCTGACCCAGACCAACTGAAAGTGAAATGATCTCTATAGTTGAAAAAGGGAGCCATCAACTATCTGTGGTTGATATGGGCCTTGAGCTTGAATTATGAGGCTCTCACAAACTTCACTAACACTGGC
>BRYE01000027.1:5528675-5533675 GCA_030159115.1 Actinidia arguta var. hypoleuca
CACAATTGGTACCCTAAAAGAAATCTTTTTATGGTGATTCCATATGGGTTCCAATCAATATCTAAAAGGAGGAAAATAAAAGTATATATATATATAAGGTAAATTGCTATGCGCCCCCTCTGTCCCCCACACTTTTATCCTTATACCCTTCCCCAATAAATGATTTTCCACCCTTCTCCCCCAGCCAAATTAACCCCTTTTTTTTTTAGCTACGTTTTTTTTCTTTTCAGTTAACTCCCATTTTTATGTAGTTTTATTTTATTTTATTTTATTAGTTTTGTTTATTAATTTTATTTATTTTTTAATCAGTTTAAATTACCCTAATTTAATAAAAAAATTACTAAAGACAAAAAATATATTTTACATGATAAATGAATTGTTTTTTTTCTTTTTTAAAAAAATTGGAAGAATTTTTTATAATTTTAAATTACTTTTGTCAACAGGGCTTGAAAAAGTATAAATTTTTTATAGAATATTTTTAAAAAGCTCATTAAAAATGAAAAAGATTGAAAACCAAAGCAATTAAAAAATTTCAATAAAATCTTTATTAGTTTTATAGTTTCGTTTATTGTTTTTTTCGTTAATTTTTTTTTGTTTAATTTTTTGACAAAATTGATTAAAAAATTAATAAACTAATAAAATAAAAGAAATAAAAGTACATAAAAATTAAACAAAACTTATCATTTTTTTAAAAAAGAAACAAAACTAAAAAAAACTAAAAAAAAAACTGAATAAAAACTAAAAAAAAAAAGCTAAAAAAATACACAAAACTGAAAAAAATAAAAAAAAATAAAAAAACAAAATAAGAGAGAGAACAGTGGGGGGGGGGGGGGGGGCAATATGATAAAAAAAAACTTATTAAAAAAAATACAAAACTATAAAAAAAAAACCTTAAAAAACAAAGGAGGGGAGGGCTGGGGGAAGGAAAAGGAGGGGGGCATAATGGTATTTTTGGGTGTGGGGCCAGGAGGGATTTTCTTCAGGGGCAGGGCGCGGAGCATCTCTCATATATGATTGTGTGTGTTCTAATCGACCTACTCTCCACTGATGACGGGCCAGGCAAACCTAACCCTACATGCGATTTTGTGTCGAGCAATTAGGCCTACTTCATGGATTATGTTTGCCGGTGGTTCCGTAAAAATCAAACCGTCAAAAGTTTGTTGGTATCAAGGCCGACTTTGATATTTGAGTTGCTTTAACTCAATCGTAATATAATTATTCTTATATTATTAATGCATTATTATTTTTTATTTTTTATTTTTTATTTTTTTTTTAGCCTGATGGTTGCCTTGCCTGGAGGGTCACGCCTAATGATTTGTTGGGTTTATCCCAAGACCGGATCTGGTTGGTACATACAGAGACCGAAGAGAGTATTTTAATTTTTGAAAGGTGAATATAACACAAAATATATGCTCTAATTTATAATTTAAGTATGAATTATAATATTAAATTTAACCTTAAAAATACAATTTAAAATTATTATTCGTATTAGCTAATACTACGTACTATATAATTAGGAATTTTTATTTATTTTTTTGTAAACGACTATAGAATTATTTTTTTTTTTTTAAATTAGTACCAAAATAATATGCGGGGAATATCCATTTCATTTTAACATAATTTGCTACCTTTTACTTGCCCACTAAAATGACTCTAACTTTTATGGTGTTTAATTAATTAATAATTCTTTAAGTGAAAGGTAATTAAAATGGGGTTGACGTAAGCAACCTCTTTTGTTATGGGCTGATTGGGGTTACTTTTGTGATCACTATTTTTCGGCCATAATAATTATTAAAGTTCTAATTCTTTATATTATTGTTATACAAAAAGAAAAAGAAAAAGTCAGTTTGCAAGAATAAATATTTAAGCAGAACTGATTGTTGAATATAGATTGATTTTATTTTATGTTTTATTTATCTAAGAGTTATTGTAACCATGCATGATGCAGTTACCCAGTAATTTTATCTTTTTGAAATTCTAAATAATGTTGAGGGGTATTTTTGGTATAAAAAATTGTGAGTCGGGTTCAGAATTATGTTTAAACCAAATGAGGTGTTTTCTTTTAATAACAACATAGATTTTAGATATTAAAACTTCTTTATTTTTTGTTTTTGTGCTCCAAAATAGAAACCTCAATTTGAGTCTCTAAATATGGGAGACTCATCTCCATATTTACTTTTCACTATTATGGTATTTTTTTATTATAATTTCAAATTTACTATTACCACATCATTATGTTGTTAATTAATTTTTATACAGAAATTCTAGTAGAATAGCATTTTTTTTTTCTTTGGGTGTTTTTGGACCAAACTAGCAAACTTTTTCTTGGGTTTTAGTTGATTCAAATACTCCCAAATTAGCCAATATTTTTGTCTTCAATGATTTTTTTTTTTCAAATTTGAAGATTTTTTTTATATATTTCAGATTCTTCTTATTAAGAGGAACCGAAAAGATATAAAATTTTTATCAAATGGTAAAAAATGTTCACTAAAAATTAAGAAACTCCAAAACTAAAATAGTTAAAAAAATCTAGAAAAAGAAAAAATCAGGTCAAACTGGGTTTTAATTTTGTATCATAGCACCACTGCCGAATTTTTGGAAGACAACATTACCCTTGCAAATCTGATTGATGCATATCAACAAATACAAATTCCATAATCCTTCAAGGGACAGTTTCGACTTTTTGCTGCGCATTAGTAATTGACTAATTAATTCAAGTGCTTTAGTATTTAATCGCCACTGTGGACAAAAAATATACTCGTATTTTTTCTTCAGCACTTTATATTATTCAGAGGTAGTTAGGATAGTCATAGTTGATTCTTAGCTTAGAACAAATTAATTATTAACAAAAAAAATAATTTAAACAATAATATTTTGTTACGTACTTCATCTTCATGATATAAAACGGTAAAAGACTTAGTCATAAGAGCCCTTGACTTATTCAAGCTGATCGCTATGTGGTTGAGATTATAACGTAAAATGCAAATGAAACAAACACTTGAAAAGCAACAAACTAATACAACAAAAGGCCTTAATCAATCCAATTAAAACATTAACTAATCCGATGAACTCTGGTTTTGATGAAAACCTACCATTTTGCAAAACCAATTATTGTGAACTCCACCACTTTCGTTCCTCAACGAGCTTCCAATGAAAGAGAGAGAGAGAGTGTTTGAGCGATTAAAGAGGTGTTTCTAAGTGATGAAATTACATGAGTTAAGAGGGTGGATTTTGTTGGTTCATGGACGTAATTATGTTATTGCATGGCCATTTAGAGGGAGACATTTTTTGAATTTTGTGAACGAGCAAAACTTGGTGTATTGCCCATAATTTTTGCTGTAGCATAGTGTATTCCGATTTAAGCCGCTCGTTATCTCTCCACATGAGGTCACAATGGTGAGTGACCAATTGTAGCCGGCTCGTGAATTCACGGTTCCCAACTCTAAACCGATTCACCTGGCTCCTCAAATTTTCCAAATATTTCTGCTTTCTCATGCGGAATCGTCTTGCCGATTCCCGATTTGATAACATCTTCCTGCGCTTCCTCTCGTCGACAATGAAATCTACTTGGCCAGAGCTTTGGTTCGATTCATCTAAATTGGAATTGATCTTATTCTGATTCGGTTCATCTGAACCGGTCAAAAAGGTCGATTCTTGTGATTTTTCGGACAAAAAGGCCGATTCTTGGTTTGGGAGGTCAAAAAGGAGTTCTGGGCAATCCCCCATTGTAAAATTACCTTCAAAAGCTGAGAATTGGATTCCGAACAATCCGTCGGAGGAGGGCATGGTCGGAAAAGCCGACAACATGGTCGGAAAGCCGCTTATGGATAAGAGGGAGGTGGGAGGAGGAAAGGGGAGAAAGGAGTGATATGGGGGGAGGTATTTATGGGCATTAAGGGGAGTGATGGTGGTGTGCCACATGGGGGCATTTTGGTCATGAAAAAAATGTTTGTATCTAAGTGGCCCAAAGTGGTGGGGTATAGGACTAGCTTTTACAAGAGACATGGGGTGACATAGGTGTGTGGGTCCTTGAGCAAGATTTGGCAAATCTTGCTTTCATAGTAAAAACAAAATCACTGGGATCCACTTAAGACACGTGTCGAATCCCCATGGATGGGCGTGTGATCAGCCAAGAGGCGGAAAGTTGCCTACGTGGCACCACGTAGGTAGGTCAGGTCCGGCTCGGCGCGCTGATGGTATCGGCTGTCTCTGCACTAAAGATTTTTTTAAAGAACCGGTCTTTTCCGAAGTCCAAAAATTGGACTACACCGATGTAGTCCAAGTATTTGATTGGATACAGTTTAGAATTCATTTAATATTATTTTATAATTTAATAAATAAGTTTGATATACATAATTATATTTTTTTATTTGATAAAAAATAATAATTATTATTATTAATTTGTAAATGATTAATTCGATATTTTACAGTATTAAAGTTCTCGTGATATATATAATATGAATAAGTTAGATTATCAAAACGGACTCAAATTACTTAGATTGCACTATTGCAGTTCAAATAGACTAAGAGAAACTTTGTCGTTTGCAGTCCAAATGGATTGCAGAGAAGTCTAATTGTTTTTTTTCAAATAAAGACCATTTTATATTAAAATATAAAATGGATCACTCATCCCTAAAGTTTATAATTTGAACTATGGAGTATAAAGTCGGCCGAATGTGAGTTCACAAAATAAATCAATAGTTATTTTGTAAAACATGTCAAAAAAATTATTCAAGCAAAAAATGAAATTGATAAAAAAAATTGACACTCTATATTGAAAATTATCTCAAAAAAAAATTAGTTGGATCACGCAATTAAAAATACTTGATCTATTTCATTTCTGCATGCATAATTATTTCATAGCTTCATATGAAATGAACTATTCGAATCATCAATATAAATTCCGAGTGAGCGAATGCGGCCAATTCTACTTGGGCCTCAAATGAAGAAATCGAAATGAGGCCAATTCTACTTGGGCCACTGGACAATTTGAGCCTTTG
>BRYE01000027.1:5538675-5546175 GCA_030159115.1 Actinidia arguta var. hypoleuca
TGAACTTGAATCTAGAATGATTTATTACTCTCTTGTTGGCATATAATATAAGAATAAATTTATAGGTACACTAAATCTGGGGTAATCTTTGAATAATCCATTTATCCTCTTACTTGTACTGAATTATAAAAGGTAAATTCCACTGACACTCCCTGAATTCTATTAAAATCACAATTTCACTCCATTTACTCTCTAAAATTACACTGCACTTTCTTGCCTTATTATTTTATGTAACAGTTCAGTCCATTTTTTTATTTTTAGTAAAAATATTTAACTAAAGGCCCATTTTGCCCTTATTTGTCTGAAACATTATAGCCTACACCACTCTATTGGAATCTTCCTTCCATCTCCATTTAAACCCGCCATTACCAATGCAATCTCTACCATTTCATTTAATTCCCACCTCCAACGATAATGAAACCAACCACCACCACAAGAGTTGCAAGAGGTGAAAAGAGTTGTATTGTGATGTGAATTGTGTTGATCTAAAGGTGGAAGTTGTAGGTAGGTGGCAATGGTGGGAATTGGTGATGGAAGGTGGAGGCACTTAGAGGTACTAATAGAAGTTAAAGGGGGTTGGAAGGTGGGAGGTGGAAGGTGGTGGTGGTTTCTTCCTTTTTTTCTCACCTTTTTCTCTTAAAAATTTGAAAATAAAACAAGCGTATTTAGTAACCCTCAAGTCAAATGGTTTTAACTGATAGGGGATGTTAGTGTAATTTCAAAACATTTAGAGTTTGCAGTGTTATTTCAAAATGATGTATATTGAGTTCTTTGACGTGTTATGATGACATCAAGGTCAGACTTTGGTTTTCAGCTAGCGGCTGAGGAAATGGTTGGTGAATTCATCAAAAAAATGCTATATTTATCCTTACGTGATGAAATTGTACTCAATTTATTATGCATAGAAGTTTCTTTACATTTTAAAATGATGATTGTTAATTTGTTATCATATAGTCTTAGCATAGTGACAATATCTATTTTGGTCCACTTTGGTTAATTTATTGCTCCACTATATGAAAGAAGGGCATGGAAGAACTGCATTGTGGTTTTTGTTCCGAGAAAAAGTGGACCTCGAGCACTTGTGAACTTCTCTTGGTGTAATTCAAATTATTTTTCTAATAAAGTTTGTCAAACAGATTATTCACATATAAAATTAGTTTGAGTAGATATCAGTTTTGTGTGAACAAATCTTAAATGAATGAATTGTTTATTTAGAAAGTCATACTTGTTTTTCATTTGTGTACGAGAAATATAATACAATCATGTTATGAACCTTCTTGAAAATGAAAATAAAAATAGAAATAAGAGTAAGAAGAGACCCACTTCGAGGTGAGTAGACCCCCAATTAGCTCAATTCAAGGTGAATCGACCTCCTATGTTTCACTATAGAAGGCTTATAAAAATATTTATTCACGCCATCTTTCATTCATAAAAGTAGTATATATACACGAGAAGGCTAATTAACTTAACACATGATCCTAAAAGTAGAATAACACCCTTATCCCACTACCCGACTACTTCTACCGCTAACTAATTTTTAATAAATAATAAAATAAAATAAAAAATACTTTAATAAAGTATTGTTACATAACAAATCACGGGACTACCAATATCCCATCGACTTGACAATTTGCATAAATAATTTGCTCAATAAACTCTACAAATTATCAATATAAAAATAGTAGAAAGACCCGCATTGAATATGAGAATAGAATAATTTATGCGGTATCCCCGGAGTATTTCTAACACTATTGAATCACCTTGTATTGTCAATACCTTCTTGTTTGTGAACAGGGGAAAAAAATATATATAAGTCAACAGTTGCAACTCTTTATACGCAAAAGGTCGTTGAATGGAATGGTTATTTTCCCACACATTAATATAGGGGGAAAGTCTTCAACACAATGATGACTCGGGATCATGGATTTGCAGGTGAGATTATTTTTAAAAAAATGGGAAAAAGAATAAAGAGTCAAATAAATAAATTTAACTTTTTTCATTTTATTAATTTATTCTTATTTTTTCATTTATCAATTTACTTTCCGTCTATAAATCTTTTCAAAACGAATCTCTTGTCCAAACACAACCTTAAATATTTTAAGAGGTCCTTAGTTAAAGTCTTTTCAGGGTCACTGGAGTTTTGTCTAGTCATTAACTTCAAAAGCTCCAAATTAATCTTTCAAACCCAATTAGATTGGGCGGAAATACTATGAGTTATCAAAAAAAAAAAAAAAAGCCTTAAATGTTCTAGAGTGTTTAGATGTCATGGTGACTCAAAGCTCTGTTCAGCAAGGTGATAGCTATTTGTAGAATGTTCAGGGTTTCTACGATATTCTAGAATTGCTGACCATTAATTTGTTTTGAATTGTCCACAAAAAACAAAGGTACATGGGAATTCAACACTGAAGTTTTATGTTTGTCAATATGGAAACTTCTAACTCTTTCTTCAAGTGCGTAGAAATGTATGTATTAGTAGTAACTTCTAAATGAAAGATAAACGTCTTTTGACAAAGCATTGTTGGCACAACAAATCAGCTCTATTATTCAACACCAAATCCATTTTAAGTATGAGGACCCTTGTTGTTCTACAATTGCTTGTAAGATGGCAGATCATCATATTGAGCAGGATTTGTTAGGACTTAGGCGCGAGTGTAAATTTATTGTCATATTCGATTTATCTACAATTAGGTCTAGAAAAGCTAAAGCCCACATTAGTGACATTTCAGTTGGCTGAAACATCCATAAAAATCCCTAGAGGCATTGTTGACGGGACCAACTAGTAGTACATGAATATTCACATGTTATCTATCACTCTAAACATATTAGGCATCTTCTCCTAGGTTTTTCGTCTGTCAGGACTACCAAGTAGTACATAAATATTCACATGTTATCCATCACTCTAAACACGTTAGGCATCTTCGTCTAGGTTCTCTGTCTGTTGGGACCACCAAGGAGTACATGAATATTCACATGTTGTTCATCCCTTTAAACACGTTAGGCATCTCCACCTTTACTCAAATCTTGAATCAAACTTAAATTCGAGTAAAAAATTATCAAAACTCCCTGAACTTCTTTACTGAAAAACTATACCAAATTGATTTTTACGCTGTTTTTTACTCAAATAAAAAGAAACCATTTCTTTCATTCAAATTTCTATCCAAATCCTAAGCTTGACATGTGATAATTTTTACTCAAAAGCCCAGGTTTAATTGACCGGATTAAACATGGAATACAAATCTTATAGAATCACATATTCGGCGTTTGAATGTGACAATTGGTGGCAATATTACATATCGTTGTGTTGGACAAATCCCACAAAACAAAGAATATACATATGAATATGTTACTAAAATAATTTGTATATGTTATGGGGTTTTCAATATTTTTCCCAAAAGGCCCCTGACTAAGTCGGCGAAATGACTATAAAATATGGGAATGTAAAACAAAATCTCTGGTGTGCAAATTTACACTGTTTGGTTTTTGTTTCCTTGCCTTCAGTTCCTGTGTGAATTCACACACTGTATGGTTTGTTTTCTTACCTTTAGTTCCTGTGGTCTCAGTTAATTACCAGGTCCCTCATCTACTTTTCCCTTTCTTCCTTTCTTTCTTTATATATATATACTGCCTCGATTTCAATTGTTTGTCTATTTTGGAGAAATCATTTTTTTAAAGTGTTAACGCTAAAATTTAAAACTTCCAGCTTTTCAAAATTTTAGTCTTCACAACTTAAAATTACCTAAAAATAAAAATTTAGAATTATCACATCAATTAAAAAGTGAAATATAAAATAAAAAAATTTACAATATTTTAGTACTTTACTTTTCAAAATGGAAAATGGACCAAAAGAACGTTCAAAAAGGAAAAAGTGAAAAAAAAAATTGAACAAAGTATTTTTGTTTTTTTTGTATAATTTAAGTTGACACATGAACGTCTTCCTTTGCACTCTTCCAAGTTCACACTCTCTTGCATTTTGTGTTCTCTTCTCTCATCCTTCTCTATATATAGCCATAATAGTTATATACTAACATCCACCACAATCCATTCCCTGAATCTCTCAAACCTTAATAGCAAGCAAAGATGTCCAAAATCACCACCCTCTTCCTACTCTCTCTCCTCCTCTGCTCCACTCTGTCCTACGCGGCCCGCCCTCAGCCACTCTCCGTGGAGGACTCACCAGCGAAAACCCATCTCCCGGTACGTAGAAACATTAATTTCTCGCGTAAATTATGTCCCATCATAATTCGATATTTTTTATGGGTTTTTGATTTTAATATATGGGTCTTTTTCATTTTTTCGTGTAGGGTGTTGAAGCTACTCATCATGGTGACATGGTTGATGAGAGCTGTGATGGAGTTGGAGAGGAAGAATGCTTGATGAGGAGGACCCTTGCGGCCCATATCGATTACATCTATACCCAGAAAAATAAGCCATAGATGTAGCATTTTGTTACAGAAAAAAGATGTTTCAGAAAACAAAATATGTGCAGCTAGCTTGTTTGTTTGTTGCATAAAAACCAGAATTCCAGTGAACTATATTAATGTTCTTTTCCTAATACTAATGCTGTTATAGGAAAGTTATAGTGATTATTAAGATAAAATAGTAAGGCCTCTTAGCTTGTTGAATTATGTGTTCATATTGTATACTATTACTTATTGTGATCAACAAATTTTATTCAGCTCATTCTGCCTCATTTTGTGAGAATTTGTTGAAATATTTTGATCCTTAGCGTAACCAAAAAGAAAATCAAATGTTTCATGTAGAACGATGACAGGGCTTAACAGGAATGGACCTAAGGGAGAGTGGACATGCGTGACTGTCGACCTAAGTATTTTAAAAAATCATGGGAAAATCCTAAGTTTCTAGTAATATTAGCTACTAATATTTTGAAATTATATAGGTTGAAATTAATATTATATTTCATAAGGAGGTTACAAATTTTATGTTTTGTATGATTTTTTCGTCTCTTCAAAATTAGAATTCTGAATCCGTCCTGATAGAGCTAGATGTAAACACCGGTTGATCTACGCTGAATTTCAGAAAAATATAGAAGGGATAAAGTGAGGAGAAGTAAGTTGAATTCTTCTGTACTTAATGACAAACTAAGCTTTCTGACTTACAGAATACAAAGACTAGTCTGCAAAGGAGTTACTTATAAAGTAAAATTATCTATCTATCTTTTATAATCCAGTCTGACCAAATTGTACAGATTCAGTAATTCAATTTCTGGGTATCTCCTCATCTCTTGGAAGTCAGTACCATCTTCATCATCTTAATTTGCATTATAGTTTTTGTGGATAGGAGTTTTTTAAACAAAATGAATATACTTTCAAGTTCGTTTTAAATCCACGAGTATAAGTTATTCCATACTCTTGGACAGTGCTTGAATGCCCTCATAAAACACACAATATTTTTCTGGGTCTTGTCTCTAAATGCGGATTTGACATAATTGTGTAGTTTATAAGAAATGTTGCGGTATGCCCCGAAAGCATGGAATACTTTTTCTGTTTTGAATAGCAAGAATTTTGATAGGAGATAAAAATATGATTCCGGTTCTCTATGATTCCTATGGTTCGAATAGAATGGAATATATAAATACAATTCTTGATTACGTATTCCTCTCTTGAAATCACGTTCCCAAACTAAGAAGGAATTGATCCCAATTCCAACCATCTTCCATGGCAATCTTAAATTCCATGCGAAAACCTCAAGAAAAGGAAACGTTGAACTCTTAACGCTTTCCTAAAAAAAAAAAAGCTTTCTCAATAAGAATCCTGAATTATTACTCCAACTATCAGGGGAGGACTTGATTTCCGACTTTCTTCCATGGTAATCTTAAATTTCAGGCTAAAATTTCAAGAAAATGAAACGTTGAACTCTAAACGCTTCCCTAAAAAAAAGTCTTCTCAATAAGAATCCAGAATTAATCCAAGCGACTGAATAAATTACTCCAAATATCATCATATTACAGGGTACTTGACTTCCAGAAATCCTATTTCCCAAAAGATTACGGAGACCCATACATGGCCTAAAGTAGTGATAAAATCATAAATCAATGATAGGGAAACCTTCTGGAAATTAGAACAGGTAGCCCATTGGTTTTGGGTATGTGGTAATTATATTGGGAATTTAATGAGAGCAACCACCTATATGATTTCAGTTGGGAGGTTCAAGAAACAGTCACAGGCCCAAGTGGGTTAATGGAGGTAGTTGAGAGTTGAGTGGCATTAATATAACCCATGTTTTTTTCGGCAGAAACCACTTTTGGCTAAGATTTTTTTAGATGTTTTTGTTTCTGAATTTTATCGCCCACTTTTCTAGCCCAATTGGGATTCCTATCCCAAACGGAGCTTGATAAGGTTTCACCCACTTCATGACATGCAGGATAACAAAGGGTCGGGTTTAGAATGGAGGTTATTTATCCCGAACACGACTCGTTTTGAATTATCTCTCTTCTATATCCAACTCAGACTGTATCGGATTTTTCCTACTCACTTCTTACCTGACCCAAACATATTGGGTTTGTCCTGTCCAACCCCATACCAATCCCTACCTTATTAATTCCCTCTTAGATCTTTCTTATCAAGGTCCGGTAAGATCGGAGACACATCATATTTAAGAATTTTTGTCAATATATGCTGCAACTTATAAAACCTTTTTATATATTATGCAACTTCAAAAAACTATTTATGCTTAATAATTGACTAATCTACTACATAAAATCTAATTTTTATAAATTAAAATATAATTGAGCACAAATATAAAGAATATATAAAATAATAGGGTTTTTTTTTCTTCCTGACATTAGCTTAATAGCTTAGCTCCAAGTGTGATGGCTATGTAAAATCTGTCCCGTTAAATTGTGATATGAATTATTTTTGTAATGCTAGACTGATCACAATGTTTTTTTCTATCACTTTTGTTTAACACTCAAGCGAAGCCTACTTTACATACTCCTTTTATTGGTATGCCTGAAGTGTAATGTTTAAGAGTTTGAAGAAAGGAAATTGAGAACAGACACCCATGGAGGTCTAGTAATGGTTGAAGGTGGCTACGAACGAATGCCGGTTGCCATGGCCTAGTTGTAATACAAAAACAGTGAGTTTGGGCGCTGAATTTGTTTTCACAAAATGACTCTCCGATGGTCAAGTCAGATGATCGGAGAATTAATGTATGTAGAGAGAGCGTGTGAGCTTCTTAGAACTGAATTCACATACTTTTGAGAGCAATAAAAGTTGGCCTTATAGAGCTCAGTTTGGCACGTTCCTGGATGCACGAACTATCACATCACAGGACAATTTGCAACTCGACGCGTGTTTGGACGCACTGACTGCTGTGTCAGTAAGTAGGCGACTGACCCAACCATGCCTAGGAGGGTCTGGTTGGTAACTTGTCATCATGTCGTCGATGTCTTAATCCAGGCATGGGGATTGGCTGAGGAAACCTCGCCATGCAAGTTACCTTTTGTCCCCTGTTGTGCCTCAGGATCGCCACCATTTGTTG
>BRYE01000027.1:5576175-5578675 GCA_030159115.1 Actinidia arguta var. hypoleuca
ATGGATATGAAAAACCATGAAGGACAAAATCGTCTTTTAGTGATAATATTTCCCGCACGAAGTGAGTAAACTAGAAAGTAAGTCCCGTATTTTGAGAAAAGTCCACAGCAGGTCCCCCGCACGAGGACGAGGCCACGAAGGATGTGCAGTGAACCTCCCGGCGTACGATTCGCATATCTCGAAATTAGCCCCCAAGAAATTAAAAAATAAATAAATAATAAACTGATAGGTGGGTCCCACCACTATTGTGTGGCAAAGTTGCCAGCTAAGAATGTTGACCGTGACAGTTTTAGTCTTGATTGTTCTTGGGGTTTGGTTTGATTTGTATTTTACAAGTCATGGTCTGGTCTTTGCTTTGACTGCTTTCTTACTTTCTTTGCTTTTGCACGATCCCCTGTTTCAGACGCTAAGCTCTTTGACCAATCAAAATCCGACACGTTACCTGGGAATCGTGTCACCCGGGCCATGCCTCTGTTTAATGAGAAATTTCCAAAAAAACTAATTCGACCTATTTACATTTATGTCCCTAAGAAGTCCGATTATTTTTTAGACCTTCCCTATAGTTTCTGAAAATACACATTACTCAAATTTTTTTTACGACCATCTCTGTTTCTCTCTATCACCACAATAATTATTAATAACCACTTCCTCTATCTCAGTCAGTGCTTTAAATACGATTTACTCTATTATTTTAAATGAGTCATTTTTAACTTAAAAGTAATAGAGTAATATTTACTCAGATAATTACAATCCTCGTTATCATAATTTTCATCTTCTTCTTCACTCTTAAAACCTCATTCTCTTGATTGTGCTACTTGCTTGCATTGCAACTCTCCCACCCACCAATCCCTCGTAACCATCCAATGAACACTAATTAGGAGAGACATAAAGAGTAGTATCTAATTTATAAGTTCAAAAGAATGAACACAAGAGCCATCTGAGGGTCAACTTTTTTGGAAGCGGGAGTTACGACCCACAAAAAATTGTCAAATGGGTGCATTGCCACTCGAGGTAAATCACCTCTTTATCTACCATCGTCAAAACTAGAATATTGTCCTTGCTAGTGTACAGCGTTTGTTCGAGTCACATACAATGCGGAACTCTGAGTGTATTATGAAAAAGTATGGGAAGGCCATGTAATTTACAAAATCATAGGATAAATCCTTGAAAGTTGCAATCTTAGAAACTCTCAATGGAAAAGTAGATTTTTTGTTAGCTCTTTTTTCTCAAAGCCAAAACCAGTCTACACTCTACAGTCTACACTACTTGTGTGGGAATGGGAGTTTGCAATGGAGAAATTATTTGGTGTTATTAGAATAAATTCTAATGGTGCTCTAATTTTAGAGTGATTGGTATAAATATAATTTTTATATTTTTTTAAATTATGTTTATTTTTTATCTGTATTAAATAAAATTACTCAAACACTTTTTCTATGTAGTCAAAAAAATTGGGAAAAAATAATTTAAAAAAAATATATATACAAGGGTATTTAGATAATTTTATGTAATAAAAAAAAAGTAAAATTAGAGAAACGTAAAATGCAAAAAATTATCATTAAAAAAAAATCTCATTAGGTGACCCAGTGAAAAAGAAGGGGGGTGTTTTTTCAAAATACATAGATAGCGTTGTGTTTTAAGGGTTGAGATTTGTTCTCCATAAGATCCTACGGCCAAATTGTACGTGATTTCTCCCAAAAAAAAAACATAACAGTTTTGTTGTCTAATCTCCAACCGTTGGATCTAATCTAATGGATGAAAGATCCCAACCGTCTCTACTATTTTCTTTGTTTTGAAATTACCTAATTCCTTGGGGAAACGACTCTATTGACAATATACAATTTTTTTCCCTTCATTTTCCTATTTTCAGGCATCTTAGTCTGGGGAAAGAGAGATTGAAAATATTCTCTATTAATCATTTTTTTTTATTCAGTTTCCTTTTTAGGTTTGTTCTATATTTGAAGAATTTGATTGGACGCTAAATATGAAATACAAAAAGAGAAAATTCCATCTTTGGATTAGCTTTACTATTGTCCATGATTGTTTTAATTGAGTTGAGATTGTGTTAGTTGGGAAGTACTTTTAGGCACGGGTAATTCGCTAGTATTTAATGTTGTAAGATCGAATAGTATTTTCTTTAGCTACTTTCAATGATATAAAGTTTTCTCTCAAGAGTAACAGAATCACATAAGAACCAAGGGAGACCACGGACCCTCTTGGCTTCTGTGTAAACGCCTTACGTTTAGTATGTAACTATGTATGTTCTACAAAAATTATAGTATTATTACCATTTTCATAACTTTTAAAATTCTCCTCTAAACTTGCATTTAATTTTTTTTTATTGTCGATTGTATGTCTAAAGTCCAATTCCTTTTGGGTTAAAAGTCGTAATCCAATATAATCATTTATAACTGATCTAAAATTCCACATGAATAAATAAAAATCAAATTCTTAAAAAAAAATAACAAACCAAAATATATACTATAATAAAATAAAAATAGGC
>BRYE01000027.1:5611175-5613675 GCA_030159115.1 Actinidia arguta var. hypoleuca
GTGCCGAGGCAGATGAGCAATATTGACTGTTGGATTGCTCGCCTAAATTTTTATCACAATAATATATTCAAAATATTAAAAATAATAGTTCAGCTTAAAGATGAATTTAATTTTTTTATAAATAAATCTTTCATATTAAATTCTCGAGTCGGCGAGTAAACAGATAGTAAATGAATTATAATTATTATTCTATTCTTTAGACTAAACTTCTAATACAACAAGATCACAATCACGTCTCAACGAAAAGACTATCACATTCTTATCGTGGAGGAGGGATAGACCCATGACTCATCCACATTATTAGTTTGTACTTGGCTTCTTTACAGTATGCAAATGGAATGCACTGAGACTGAGAGGATAGTTCAAGTATTTTGATTTCCTGTCATGATTTTATTTTAATTATATAAATTATAAATTTTATTATGAAAATTAATATTATAAATAATTACATTGATTGGATGAAATTTAGTATTCAATTTATAAATTAATAAATGAGTGTGACACATAAAATTATATAAATTTATCTTGATATATATTGATATTGATCGACTATTGATTTGTATTCGATCCATATCATATTTTACAGTATTAAAGTTATCGATAAGATCTACAATATGAATAATTTAAATTATCAAAATGAATCACAAACGAAACTTAAAATATTTTAATTGCACTGGTGCAGTCCATTTTGGAATTGATTGAGGTCCTAATAATTTTTATAAAGCCTTCATAACTAATTTTAGAGCAACTCTAACCCATTTTTATTTTTTCAAAATAGAGACAAAATTGGAGATTTTAAGCTCCAATCCACCTCTATTTGGGAATTTCAAAATGGAGACTAATTTTGAGCCTCCAAATACATAGACTACTCTAAAATTTAGAGGTTCATCTCCATTAACTATTCATTTTTTTTTTTTTTTTTGGAAAAACACATTAATAATTTTTAAATTATGATTTTATTTTTTATAAAATTTATATTATTAAAAAAAATACAAGTATAACATTTAAAATGAGATCAATGTTAAATATATTTTGTTAGATTTTAAGAATTTATAATTTATTTTTTTAAAGAAAAAATATTTAAAAGTTGAATTTTTTAAAATATAAAAATAAAAATAAAAATCTGAGTTGGACTTATCATGAATAGTAAAAAAAAATTAAAATATTATTTTGAGTATTTAAAATAGAGTTTGGGAGATTTTGGGTTCGAGATGCATTTAGTCAAACAATACCACCGCCACGATGTTTGCGATAATAGAGTTTTTTTTCTTTCATTTTTTTAAATCGAAAATAAACAATACCACCGCCACGATATTGTGTATATCATTAACAATAAGGCCACGTCATCGTCAAATCCAATTAATTTCATCTATTTAGCTTATTTGGGTGGTCAACTTCACTTAAACAAAAAAGTTCGTGATTAATAAATTAATTATTCTCCGAGGAAAGAATGATTTTATACTTAAAAACACAATTCAAATCGATTCACGTGATAAATAAGCTAAATTCTAACATAATTTTAAAACTCGTTAAGTTTTTAAATCAAATTTGAATAATCTACTACTTGACTCAGTAAATTTATATTGTTTAAAAAATTCAACATACTCCAATCCGACTGATTTGAGTTTGGATGATTTGATAAACAAATCAAACTCAAATAAATTTTTTATTAAAAAAATATATTTTTTAAAGCTCGTTAAATTTTTAAAATGAAACATGAATACTTTATTATTTGACTCGTTCAGTTTGTTTATCATCCATTGAGGTAAATTTTAAATTAAAAATCACATTAATAATTGTTTTATCTTGAAATTAAAGGTTTACAAATAACCAGGCCATTATGTTTAAAGATTCGGCATATAATTTTTGTTTGTATATCAATACCATTACTATTATCCAAAATTATTTTTTGAGAAAAAATATAGAGAGAGAATACCATATTTGTTGTTTTGATACCAAGAAAGAAAGTGTTTTTTAATATTAGAAAAAAATCCTTTGATCCATGTTGGTGTACTATCTTAGTTTCTTTGCATACTCTAATTGGATAGGGATAGTTTAATGTTTGGTAGTGCTTTTGTTTTTCAAAATATTTTGTTTTGAAAACACAATATCTTGAATTTTGTGATTAGTAAGTAAGAGATATTTTCAAACACCTAACAATAACTATAGGAGTAACTTATGTTGTCAATTTTACCCTCACTTAAAAGTATTTTTTTCATCATGTTAGTGAAGACTTCAATAACTAACTTTTTAGCAATAATTATTTTAAGTTTTGATTATAGTTTTCATTTATAGTCTACTCGTGTTTTTTATAATGTCATTAAATTATCGATGAATGTCGAGATTTTAATGAATAATATGCAAGGATATAGTAATTATATTTCTCAACATGCAAGGAACACATTCCATGAGAACGGATACAAAGCTTGGATAGGAGAAATTCTTAAAAAAATAAAACAAATACTATGAAACATGAATAATAATATAATAGTTTTTTTTT
>BRYE01000027.1:5668675-5673675 GCA_030159115.1 Actinidia arguta var. hypoleuca
CTACTTCTTCAATAAGGAGAATGCTCTTTTAGGAACTACTTCAATAATTTTAGTTTCTTGGTACATTTAAGTTCGTTTGGACTAAGGATTTGATACGAGAAAAACACGAAAAATAAAAAAAATTAATGGATTTAACGATTTAGATTTTTTTTTTCTCTTCCTTCACAAATTCCTCTTGAATTCTTGATCTTTTCAATATAAACACAACATTTAGATCCCATTAATTTTTTCCCCCATTGAATCTATTCTATTATTAAAATGCAATAACTCACTTGATGTAGATATAAATTTGAAATTGACTCACATTTTTTTATGCCAATAATGCCCTTTACAAAAATAAAATTGTTGGTAACCGCTTTATAATAACTGTTATAGATTATTGTACACATCATGTCTACACCCCATTTAGTGTAGACGCAATTATGAATCCGGCTCGAAATTTATGATTTTCTTAATTGTACAACTAAAATCTCAAATTTTACAAATTCTTTAATTCATTCTTAAATAACTGTAAAGGTAAAAAATGACTTAAAATAAGGAAACAGAAAGCCTAGCCATCCCACTAATTACAAATCTCTCTCTCTTCTCTCTCATCCCCACTCCAATTTTTATGCACACGGGTCGCATTAGCTTCCGCCGTTAATTCTTAATACAAATGCAGCCTTAAGAATCACGGGGTCTAGGCCCATTTGGTCTACACGATTGTATAACAGCCCCTAGTGTGCACTCTGCAAACTGATAACTACTTTACCAATTTAGCTGTTTAATAACATATAATGTTTTAAAAATTGAACCGGTAAGCGAGCTGAAAAAGGGATCGGATTAACGCGCTATTAGTTCAACCGTCAATCAAACGAAATCGAACCGTAACGTCATAAATAAATTAAAAATGATATATAAATAAAATAGGTAATATTATTAAAATAATACATAAATAATTTATTTTCATTTATAAGTATTTAAAATTTGAATGAATAAGTATTTGTATTAAATATTTTCATCTTTATCAAGATTTCTTATATCATTCTTGTGTTGATTTTCTTTATATTATAATATCAACAATATCAGACACCATGAATGTAGTTGGTGCAGTTGAAATCTATTGTACTTTATAGTGCCTAGACGTGTTAAGGTCTAGTGTTCAAGCCTAAGCAACCTTATTTTATTTGACCTTTTTAAAGGAACACAATCTACAAAGACCTGGGCAGTTTGCTTGATCCACCTCCGGGTCACACAGTTAATCGGTTCAACCAGTGAGTTTTCCTGTTTCCTTATGCCTCGTTTGTTTGTCCGGACTAAGTGAGACTGAATTGGATTTATTGTCCAGTCTCGCGTTTGTTTACAAAAAATAGTTCCGAACAAGTAGTCCGACCGGATAAATAATTTCACATATGAGGAACTATGCTGTCCCGGGAAGAAGGGTGGGACTAATAGTCCGAAACTAAGCTTATAGATAAAATTATTTTTTTGCCCTCATTAGTCCAAATAGTTTGGAGAATATTAATTCGGGGACCAATAGTCCGGCGACTATTAGTCCAGTCCGAAAAACAAACGAGGCCTTAATGTAAACCGATTTTGGAGTAAATCGAACCAAAATCAGGCCAGATTATTCGGCAACAATCTAAAAAGCCCCGGGCGGTTTGCTTGACCCACCTCTGGGTCACACGGTTAATTGGTCCAAACGATGAGTTTTTCCGTTCTCTTCATTTAAATCAATTATTGGATCGTAATGTGTTTTAAATAAACCGAATCAAAACCAGGCCGAATTTTACTGTCCGAATTTCAAAACAATGATAACATAGTACAAGTCCCCATACATGATTTTTTTTACTAAGAGATCAAAGGTTCAAGTTTGTTATAAGAAGAAACAATAGAAAGCAAGAACTGTTGGAAAAATAATTTGGTATAGCGGCACTTCAAGATGCGTTATAACGTCGTTTTTCTTTAAAAATAGTATTTGTCTCCACTAGATAGTGTGCATGAGTTACAACAAATCTGCCTTCAAGAGACAATGAAACTTGAACTCTTGGTTCTTACTATTCTTATTTGCACAAACAGAATAATCAAAATATCTGAGTAAATTATAAAAAGAGAACCAAAATAATATAGAATTAATCTGTCTTTCTTCTATCTGTTTTTTCTGATACGAAAATGGACTAAGGAGTGGTCTATTTATAGGCTACTATGCACCCCTTCCATCATAATCTTTCACGTTGAGTAATGACCATTGAATCAATCCGTATGGTCACAACCTTTCAGATTAAACTATATCCGTCAGATCATATTGTTACGATCAACAATTAAGATCGCAACCCTTGTAACAATCGCACCATTTGGTCTACGCGTATGCCACATCATCACCAACTATCAATTGATTTGACCGCCATGCAAACGCTATGTCACTGCCATTTGTCTCCAAGTTGTAATAAGAAAGGGCGTCTACAAGGTGCCTTGCGCTGACATGCAAAGTGCGTCATCAAAGCGCTACATTGTAGCCACACAAACGCACATGTGCACGTGGCATAGGTACGGATACGGGTTCAAGGTTTCACACCATAGTATTTTATGGTACAAAATACCATAGCATAGCCTCTTTAGATCTAATCATATTTAATACTTTAAACATGTTTTTATATATAAAGAAGAAAAACTTTTCATATCTAATCAAAGTGGGACAAAATTCACATACAAAAATGAGCATTCTAAAGGAAGAAGGACGCTTTAAAAAAAACACCATTAATATTTTAAAAATATCTACAATCTCCCACCATTTTTGAAATACAGAAAAAATGTTCAAAGTTCTCTTATAAAGAATTATGCAAACATGAATAGTGTCTCACAACTTCAACCACTCACTTAATGAAAATATTTTAAAATTAATCAGGGTAGCATATTTGAACTAGTGGTCCTCTAGCGATTAACCGGAGATGTGTCACACATAATTCTTTAACATTGCAAATATCTAAATCGGCTGACCCGTGCACTGACCTTGTGTCTGTATCTTGATTTTAAGAGCGCTTTAAAGTCTAGCTCTTATGACCTATAGAAAGTGGCACCACATTCACACTCATATATGTAGATCTTTATCAATACCCCTGTGACAATAGCACTAGAAAAATTTATTAAGAACTAAATAGTTTATCCTCATTTACATTGGAATTAAAATAATTTTCGCATGTTAGCTCTAATTTTATTTAAATGTGACATGTTAACTCTGATCTTATTGGATGTTTTCCGCATGTGTTTTATTCAAGTAATGTATGTTGAATGATTTTAGTAAATTCCTAAACTGAATTAGTTAGAAAGACCTTAGTAAAATAGAATTTCACTGGCTGGTCACGTAGCCCATATATTATTAATGGGACCCAGTGTATAACGGGTCAAGTCATGATAACAATTGATTCATTCATATTCATATTTTTTATTTTAAACTAATTGAGAATATGTTATATCTCATATAATTAATCAATAACAGGTTTATTATCAACTATGCAATAATTTTTAAATTGACTAATAAGAAACTTCTTGCTTATCACATCGTTAGTCAGATACTTCGCATGTAGTACATCCCAAAATTCCTTTTTCATCTCTGAATTTTGGTAGACATCAAATAGGGCGTCGAATAAAGTATTCAGGATATGTCATCGGCAAATGTAGTCATCATTCTCCCATTTAATCATGTGTCCACTCTAGTATTTCATCATATTTCTTTTCTGGACTTGGTGTAGTCAGAACATAAATCACTTTTAGTGTAGTGAGGAGAAAATGCATTTTCTTTTGCCAACACCTGAAATTGCCTCCAACAAACTGATCAAGCTTGACAAAATCTTATGTCATTTTTGTAGAGACATCGCCGTTTCATCGAATACTGTCACTGCCACTGCCATTTGTCTCCAAGTTGCAATTAGATAGAACGTCTACAAGGCCCCTCGCGCCGAGGTGCAAAGTGCGTATTAAAGCGTCACACAACACGCACGTGGCATAGGTACGAGTGCGGGTTCAAGGTTTCGCACCATAATATTTTATGGTGCAAAGCACCATAGTATAGCCACTTTAGATCCAATCATATTTAATACTTTAAACATATTTCTATATATAAAGAGAAAAAAAATTCATATCTAATTTATATGGGACAAAACTTACATACAAAAAATGAACACTCTAAAAGAATAAGAAGCTTTTAAAAAAAATTCAAATAAGTACATCATTAATATTTAAAAAATATCTAACAAGAACAATGTCAGCAAAAACAACAAACTCTTCATTCTTCATTCCCCAATCCCCTTGTGGCTTGTGCCCTTTCACAAGACATACGATGCATCCCAAGACCCTCCCTTTTATGATCACATTCCAAGAGAAAGTTCGGAAAACAGAAAAAAAAAAAAATGGAAACAAAAACATTTAAGTGTCAACAAACAATCTTCAATGGCCTACTTCTTACCGTCAGCTAAAGATTTCCTTTTTTTTTATATTTCTCTTTTCACTGTTTGCTTGGTTGTCACTGGCTGATGAGACCGTTCTTGGGCATTCGAAAATGGAGCCCCTCCACTGTCAACTCCAAATCATACCAAAAGAATGAATTTTCTTGGAAAATTTTAAATGCGAAAAAAATCAATAAATCTTTGTTAAAAGAAGATCAAATTTCTGTAACTATGGGTGATGATTTTTATGTGGGGGGCAATGCTGATCAGGGCTGTTGTAAGTGAGTCTTCTCTTACTGCCACTTCTGTTACTGCTAACACCAGGGGTATTTGACGAATTTCCTAAAGAGCTTGAGTTATTTGACAGTACCGCTGAGCTGGGTGTATTTGATTTTCGCATCTTTATTTCCTGCATTAGATTGTAACAGGAGTATATGTCTTCCTGGCATTATAACAAAACATAATTAGACAGTATTTTATTATTATTATTATTAAATGTGATTGAAATTGTTAGATATTGAAAGATCAATTACTCCTTTCACCTTTGTCCCTACTTTTTTTTATTTGAACAATTAGGAC
>BRYE01000027.1:5706175-5708675 GCA_030159115.1 Actinidia arguta var. hypoleuca
CGAGCCCAAAACACTTTAGGCCATGTTTGAACAACTATTTTACCAATTTTTTTTCTCATTTCCAATTGAAAAATAAAAATTAAAAGTCGACCCAAATAACAAGTACAAAATAGCTTATCTAAACTACCCATTATTCATATATATTCTATTTATAAAGTTGCAATATAGTAGAGTTTTATACCCAACCCTGAGTCATCTTTAGGTGCAAACAAGCAAGCAAGCCCTTTACCAATAGGGACATTCAAGCTATTTAAATACCACTCTTCTAGATAATCCAAGTTCTTGATTTGTGGCTCAGGAAAAATTGATGAATATGAATATGTTTTGATCATGTCATGTCAATAAGATATTTCAACGTGTCAAGGCATGAGAGGCTTAAATAGTTAAAATAGGTTAATATTCAGGCAGGATTTTGTGCCAGAATGAGAAGTGTTGTGAGATGTTTTGTATCTTTTCTAAGAGTTAGTATTAGGTTTTTCACGAAGGCGGATGGGTTGAGGCATGTGAATAGGAGGGTAAGAAAAATCGAGAATACCGAAATGACTTTAAAAAATAGACTGAAATTAAAGGTCTGTTCGATTTGGTTTCATAAAGTTGATCAATTGGTTTGGTTTCAGATTTTTAAAAATTAACTTTTTGGAGTTCGGTTTAGTTTCGTGGTTTCTCAAACCATTTAAAATCGAACCGAACCATCAAACCAAACCAAGATTATATAAGCTACCAAATATTTTATAAATCTCATCATCTATTTGTATATCTAAATTAAATCTCCCCCATCACTTTATTGCAATCTAAAATTCGTTGTTAGAGACTCAAATCATGGCAATAAAGTCATTAATTATTTTTTTTTCTAAATCTCAGTTGGTTTGTTACATTTTTAGGTTTAAAATCGGATGATTAAGTGAATTTTTTTGGAAGACTCAATAAATTGGCCCAAACAAAAATAATAAAAAAATGAAAAATTGGAATACCTCTAATCGAACCGTTCAATTTCTTTATTAAAAGTATATATTTTGGTTCATAATTCTACAAACCGAAATTTTTGGTTCTGACTCATAATTTCTCTCAAAACCGAACCCATTATACCCCCACCTATCACGCTGACGCAAACCCATCTTGCCAAATTATTTTGGGTTGAAAAATGGTAGCACTTTTGGGATTTATAACTAATAATACATAATGAAAAGATTTGGATCAAATCAATTAACACATTAAGCTATTAAGTGAATAGATCTAAATGAACATTAAGTCATAATTCACCTCAAACACACTTATGCGAACTCTCTAAAGGCAACCTGATCCATCTCCCCTCACGGGCACTCTCTTCTAGGTTCGGTCATATGAAAAACCTTTTGAATTTATCACCGTGTAACTTATTTTTTTTCTATTTGATATCCGTCGTGAATTAAGAGTTTATACTTATAGTATTCCTTACTCTGATACCATATAAAACCTTTATCAAATATAAGTCATAATTTATTAAGTGACCAGAAGTCCAGCATAAATATATGTTCAAGCTATAACTCAATGTAAACCTAAGATATTGAAAAGATAGGTTGAAATGATGGACGAAAGAAACAAAAGGTGTTGACAATTTGGAATTATAGTGAAATTGACCACGAAATTAAGTAATCCGATTATTACCTTACCAAAAAGAACAAACATGGTGACAAATATGAAATTGTAGTGAAGTTGATCATGAAATTAAGTAATACCATGACTAATGTACGTACAAAAAGAAGAAGGATGTTGACAAATATGGAATTATGGTGAAATAGACCATAAAATTAAGTAATCCCATGACTATTGTGCCAAAAGAACAAGGATGGCGAGTCGGTGATAAATATGGATCCTATATATGATGAAATTTACCATGAAATTTGTTGGGAATTTATGTACGAATTATCAATTAATATACATAAAATAATAAATAAAAATTAGTAAATCGTACGTAAATCAAGAGTTAAGAGAGGTACGACAAGTCGGCTATCTTAAAGTCATATTCATCTCCCTTCGTGCAAGTTCTAATAACCAAATAACATTCCAAGATACAACCCATAAATCTGACAGTATTTTCACGTTGCATGTAAAAGATGGAGGTGTCAAGTCTTTCTCATAATTGCCCATAAATATAGTAAAAAATAGTATTTGTGGTAGGAGAATGATAGGAGTAAAATTAGAATTCATCTATCAATGACGTGTAAAAATAGTATCTCATTTATAAAACCCAAAACACCTTTTCATTAAAGAACACATTTTTTAAAACAACCAATTGGTTTAAAACCAATTCTAAGGACACAACTCTTCGCAAACACTTTAAATGAAAAGGCACAACTTTTTCTTTTAATATTTATTAAACTTTAAAACTTAATTTTCAGCAATCCCTCGTAAGCTTCACAATTTTAAAAAGTCAAACAAATTAATAATATAAGAAAATAATTGGGCAATATTATACCATACAATTGGCATAGGTGCATTCAGGCTTGAACCTCGCTTAGTG
>BRYE01000027.1:5723675-5726175 GCA_030159115.1 Actinidia arguta var. hypoleuca
ACGCCAACTATCATGTCAGCGAGTAGACGGTTGACCCAATCATGTCTTCAAGTGCGTGATTAGTAGCTAACATATCGCATCATCAGAGTTTAAAACCTAGTGTGCGTGTGGCAAACAGAAATTGCCTTGTACATTACTAGAAATCCTATTTTGGAGTTATTTGAAATCCCTTCATTTTACTTTTAAAATTCAATGAGTGATTTTTTTAAATTTTAAATCATTTGGTCCATTCGCCATCCAAACATAATCTATGAATTTGAGGTAAGAATTTGAAATCCCTTGATTTCAAATATAGGGAATTGAAATCTATAGTTTTCAAATATTTTAATTCCCTGAGGATTCCTAATCTCTCTTTATTTCAGTTGAAAAATACAAAGAAAAAAGAAAATATTATATTGAGATGTTATATTTGTGTAGAAGAGGAGGTTATATATAGGCATAAAGTAAACTTGAATAAGAAAATAAAAATAAAGTAATGTATTAATCAGAAAGATATTCGGAATATACTCTGAGATATATTGTTCAATCATAGATATGCAATATACATGAGAGTATATTCTAAATATATACAGAATATATTCTAAAGATACTAAAAATATTATAACATCCCCTAAATCTCAAGGTGGTAAATTAGAAACCAACTTGAGTTTGGTTACAAGGTGTTGAAAGTTGGTTGTTCGTCAGCTCCATCAATGGGCGTGTAGCGCGCGTGGGGCGCACTCATCTCCTACCCTAGACTGCACTTGAGGTGCGTGACTGCGCGTGAATCTCATGCGCCGATAGTCGGGTGGCACGTGAGGGCGTGTGTGAGGTTTTTGACGATTGTTTTTTGTGTTTTAGAATCGTGTGCTATCAAAAGGCGATTGGGAGCAAATTTTGACAAGATCCGAGACTCGACAGTGGCTGTTTTGATTGGATTCGAGGTTATTGATGGGTTGCAAGGTGTTGAGAATGTATTTGGCTGTGATTTGATATGGTGGTCGACAAGTTGTTCTTCGCCGATAGGTGCCGAAATGTTACTGGAGGTAGTGGAAGGAAGATACTGAGAAAAGAAATAGTGATTGGTGGGTGGTCGAAAAGAAGAGAAAAATATGAAAGAATGAAAAAAAAAATACCAGATAAGAAAAAAAAAATATATTGAGATGAGCTTATATGTAGGCATAGAAAAACTTGAATAAGAAAATAAAAATAAAGCAGTTTATTAATCAGAATGATATTCAGAATATACTTTGGAATATATTGTTGAGTATATTATGAATATATACAAAATGTATTCTAAAGATACTAAAAATATTATAACATATTTTAACAATTTTAAATCCTCCACTTAGATACATTTTTTTAAAAGGTTTCAATTACATAAATTTCAATCAACACTTATTTTGAAAATAGAAAGACAAGGAGAGAGAGAGAGTGAGAGAGAAAGAGAAATGTGAGAGAAGACGAATATGAAATGTTGGAGATAAAGTTGAGATGGGTGCAGATGTGGAGGATTTGTCAAATAACATATCATTCATTTTGCTCTTGAAATTTATGGTGTGATTTTTTTTTTTTTCAAATCCTTTGGTCTATTCGCTATTCAAATATATTGGCGACTTTAAGATAAAAATTTAACATTTTTAGATTTTAAATCCACGTATCCAAATGGAATCTAAAATAGGTGTTATTTGACAAATTCACACAGCTCTCTCCTCTCTCTCCCTTCTCCTTTTCATCTTCTCTCTCCTCTTTTTATCCAAAATAATGTCAAATAAAATTTATGTAATTAAAATATTTTTCATAAACAAATCAAAATGGAAGATTTGAATTCTTATGAATTTAAAATCCATGTATTTGAAATCAATGTATGCAAAGACTGTCAAGAATTTAATGAGAAAAAATAAAATAAAAATAAAAAATATAAATAATTCAATGATTGCGAATAATTAAATTATATAACTTTTCAATTTTTAGTTCTTTTTTCACACCAAATTTAAAATCCAAACCCAACTTTAGTGAGGGGGACCACTCACACAGCTTTCTTGATCAGCCCTCTTCCTGAGAGAGAGGGCTGGGGTGGTTGTGGGCTTTTGCGGTAAGACTAATGGCCCATCCTAAGATGGTCAAATCAATGGGCTCTTTTCAATATTGTATGAAAGCCCAATTGCAAAGAAAGCCCATCTCTCTACCAGCCGGAACCGCAATTGTCCTCATTATATATATTTTTCTAGATTGGGCTGGAAAATAATAAAAGCTAACCAAATCCAAACCCTTGACCAAATATAACACACGAGAAAAATGATAATTTCCCAAATCTTGTCCGGACTGAATCTTGAAGACCATACTCCAGTTCAAGGCCGGACGCATGACTTTTACTTTCGAGAGGTGAATATATATGTAAAACATAGAATTTATAACTTACGGATAAAATACAATACTTATATCTATATCAACTTTGAGGTGACAAACTTATATAATATAAAAATATTAACAATTAATACTACTGATGTGGGTTAAATAA
>BRYE01000027.1:5741175-5746175 GCA_030159115.1 Actinidia arguta var. hypoleuca
ACAAAACAAGTTAACTCGATTTTGGCAAGCTCATTCGAGATCTACTCAGCTGATAAAAAGAAACCAAGTTTGAACTCGTTTCTGAAAGCAAGCCTGAATAATTACTTCATCAGTTGAGCATAGCGGTTCCAGGCTTCCAGCCATAATGGTGGTCGATATAACCCTTCCAGAAAATCTTACCGGATAAATTTCACTGACTTTTTTTGAAGTCTTTGACAAATACAAACACATTTTTTATATTTTTAAAAATAATATTGAATTCTCTTACTTTTAAAACTAATGTTAAGATGTTTTCCTAAAACTCATTTTTGTGCAAAATTAACAAACTTGCCATTTGATTTAGAATTTTTAATTTTTTTTTCCAATACAACCATTAAAGATAAATAAACATTCTTTCTCTTTTTAAAAATAATTGATAAATAATTTATTTTTTAAGTATGTTTAGATTAGGAGCACTTAAAAGGTAAAATATTTAGATCAATATTTTTTAAAAAAAATTATTGATAATAAAATTTTATTTTTTAAGTATATTTTTCATTAGGAGTACATAAAAAACAAACTGTTTAGATCAATTATTTTTTAAAAAGAGTAAGTATTGATAAAAATTAAAAATAAAATAATTTATAAATAAATAGTGTTTTGAGAGAAAAAAAATATTAATTTATCTTAATGGGTGTATAGAGAAATTTTTTTTAGAAGCCTTAAATTAAAGGCCGAATCTGTCTTTTTTGCAAAAAAAAAAAAGAACTCTAAGGGAAAATCTGGATATTAATTTTAAAAATACAAGAAAAGTATTTGTATTTGTTATAAAACTCATGCAAAATCAGTGAAATTTACCCTTTCTATTTGTAGACGTTGCTTATTATTATTATTATTAATTATTTTAGTATTTTTTTAACTTTATTATTACTTTTTTTTCATCCCGCCGGTGAAGGTTGGCGGGGAGTTTTGGGTTCCAGGATACTAAAATTTTGTTTTCTACCTGGTTCTAGTTCGTGCTGAACAAATAATGGTAGTACATAATGAGTTTGGAATTTTCAATTGAAAGTGTTTGTTTTTCTTGAATTTGTTGTGATAAAAATTTTGGATGAATAACTAATAGTCAGAATTACTCTTTAAACTTGGTATTTGACCTTGGTGATATTGGGGACCTGCTCAAGGAAACAAACGTTATCGGCCGGGGTGAGGCCGCTTTAAAGCCTTTCGGCGTGGAGATGAGACCATGATGAGGTGAATAGAATGAGCTTAATAGAAAGTTTGTGTGGATGTAGCTCAAATAGTGAGAGTGTAGTTACTCCTTTATGGTGGAGGGTGAACGGCCTTTTACAGATGGAGAATGGAGAGCCGTGCAAAAAGATCGCGACCTAATCATCGGGCGGCCAAGTATGGAAGGCGTGGTTGAGAATTTCGGAGTAAAAGAAGGAGGATGCCAAATAGAGAGAGCACCGTGAATGTAGGAGTCATGATAGAGGTGGACTCTCAAAGAAGTCTTGGTGGAGGTAGGGTCTTATATTCATCTCACCCTCAAGTTCATCTCATCATCAAGTTCATGTCATCATTATCTTGATCCTCAAGTTATTCATCTCATCCTTAAGTTCATCTCATCTTCAAGTTCTTCATCTCATCCTCTAGGTGAAGGGCGATGTTAATCTCATCCTCAAGGTGAAGGGCGAGATGAGAACAATGGGCGAGGTGAGAATTATGGAGAATGTGGACATCATCCTAGAAAACCAAGTTTAATGAGTTGATCTCGTCAGATAAAATCTCGACAACATGTTTATTTCACCAGGTGATCTTTGTGACATGCTTACTTCATTAGGGGAAAATTTTATCCCTCATCAATTGCCCTCTATTTGAGATGCCGAGGTGAAACACTTGGTATCATCGAGTAACAAATCAAGTGATATTTTCTGACGACGTAAGTAAGTAATGATGACATGTCATTACAGATTGACACATGAAGGAGAGAATTAATGATGGAGTGACCCTTCACTTGCGAATGATGAGATCAATGTAATGGCAATCTTAATAAGACGTAGTTTTTCTTAATATCTATTTTTTCTCATATTCGTTTTTCTTCAATAGCAATGTATTTGTTTTTATTGGCGATATCATCACTAATGAAACTGGCGAGATGAATTTGGTGAACAAAAACTGTTAGGTGAGATAAACTTGGTGAACATAATAGGTTTAAGTTATCTTAGCTCAGGCAAACATTAAACCTAACCACGGCGACCATAATGATCAAGCAAGATACTTTCGGTGAGCAAGAAACCTTATTTGAATAATTGGAGGATGTAACTCCCAATCATTTTTGCATCTTTTGGGCGAGTATAACTTAGGTAGGCGATGTTAATAATCAAACAAGCGATATAACAATCTTGATTTTGGCGACGTCAACAAGTTAAAATTAGCGAAATGGAAAAATTGACGACAATCCATTTTGGTAAAATTTATAATAGATATTGGTAATAACACAAACGTGGTGATTTGGCAATAACTGAGCTAAAAAAATTGGCGATTCCATAATTACATAGAAATTGGCGAGGTGAGCTACTTGGGGATCCATATTCTAATAGACTAGAGCTTGGCGATGACAATGCTCAAGTGACGTAATACTCAAATGATGTTAGTTAGGCGACCTTGACAACATGGCGAACAAAAGAACTATTGGTAATACTTCTTCAAGTGCTCAGCATTTCAGGGGTCATGTCTTCTACTAAATAAGTTCCTGGCCTGGTCACCTCATCCTCAAAGTGGATGGCAAGGTGGAGATTATCGGCGAGCTTATTGAGCCGATGTGAAATTGGCGAGGTGAGAACTGGTGGAGGTCATGAAATTAGCGACAAAGAGCCTGCTTAGGTCCCTCAACGAATCAGTGGTTCTTAGAGACAATTTTTTGAACCATGATCTCGCCGGGCCTTTCAAATTAACTGAAAAGGTTTTACACTTCACCTCATCCGAGTACCCTTGGAGTATCATCGAGTTCTTATATGAGTCCAAGTGATTCATGGGATCTGTCTTCCATTCGTATACTCCGAGCTGGGATGATAATTTGAACCTGGACGAAACTTTGACTTTCATGACTTTTTTCATGAACGGAAACTCGGTTTGCATAATCAAGGAGTCTATAGTAATGAGAGCTTTCATGCCTGTATTGATGGCATCGATCCGAGCATCTTATGTCTTTAATTTTCTAGGTACTGGACTTATCTTGGTGCCTGTGAGCTTGGTCATCCCGGTGAGGTGACCTTCCTCGTCTCCTGTTTGAATGTCCCTGACCAGCACTATTGCAATTCTATGATTCATGGTCACCCGATTGGTGAGAATGACGATATCGATTGGCATCTTCCGGAACAGGTGCGTTGGGAGGAGGTGGGTTGCTCGTGGCGAGGTGCTGCACTAGGTGGGCATTGATCTCATTCATGATTCTGATATGCCCGGCAATTGCATGCATCTCACGGTGAATGCCTTCTAGATCTGAAACTTGACTAGTGTTAGCCATTGGATGTGCTTTGTTATCTACAAGGCTGTTGATACTCGGTCTAGATAATAAGCGGCAACGCAGGTATATAGAGTATTGTGAACTGTCGTTCCCATAAATGACGCCAAACTATTGTGGTAAAAATTTAGGATGAGCAATCAACAGTCAAAATTGCTCTTTAAGCTCGGTATTTGACCTCGGGTGATGGCCTCGGGGACCTTAGGGTGATGACCTTGGGGACCTGCGCAAGGAAACAAATATTACCAATCAGGGTGAGGCCGCTACAAATCCCTCCGACATGGATATGAGACTGAGATGAGGTGAATAGAATGTGCTTAATAGAAAGTTTGTATGGAGTCTTATGTTCATCTCATCCTCAAGGTGATGGGCGGAATTAATCTCATCCTCAAATTCTTTATCTCACCCTAAAGTTCGTCTTATCCTCGTCTTCATTCTCATTCTCAAGTTC
The DNA here is from genome assembly GCA_030159115.1 of Actinidia arguta var. hypoleuca. Lineage (NCBI taxonomy): Eukaryota > Viridiplantae > Streptophyta > Magnoliopsida > Ericales > Actinidiaceae > Actinidia > Actinidia arguta. The sequence goes on from BRYE01000027.1 coordinate 5,745,129, forward strand.
ACTTTATCCTCAAGTTATTCATAGTACACATGCACTTACACAAAACTCGTTTACATAATCTAGGCTAAATCCGCGTATGAGACGCAAGTCCAACACATCATGAATTTGCATTTTGGGATTATTTATCGTATTCAATAATGCTATAACACTAATATTTGTACACTAGCGTATACTCTCTCACACATAAAATACATACTATGTGAAATAATTTATATATTATGTATATAAATATTTGTGGTAATAGCATTTTTCCCATCGTCTCATTTGTAATTCCATGATTGACTTTTGACCTTGAATTTGAAGTTTAATTTTAAATTTTCGCGTGATATTTGAATTAGGAAGTGTAAATCTTGTACTTTTTTATATGAATTCACGCTTCTTGCTTGAATGTAATGCGTGATAGATAGGATTTGAGAAATTAATTTGTAATGAGAACGAATCGCAACTTGTTACAGAATGCAATCGTGCAGCTTGTATCAGCTGCTACATTGGACTTTCCTAAATACCTATTAGGGGTTTGAATTGGGAAGCAGTTTTAGGGATTTGACAATTTTAGTGTGGATGGTTGTGAAAGAATGAGAATAAAAATGCTAAGGGATCTTCATACCTCAAGAGTAGACCCTTTAGAGTTGAAACTTCAATTTGAAAAGAAGCTAGGGCACGAGAAAGCGGAGAAATACTTCCATCTTTTGAACTTGAGTCTTAAGATTAAGAAATCGGAGTTTGATAGACTCTGCATTGGTACAATTGGAAGACAAAAATTCTGTCTTCATAATCGACTTATTCGAGCAGTTGTAAAAAATGCATGTATTGCTAAGATTCCCCCGCCAAAAGGGAGTAAAACAGAAAGTTCATTGAGTCTTAAAGTGCCTAATGCGTATCAAAGACACAGTCCTCAGTCACTCTGTAGAGATGGGTTTCCTCAGTCTCCATGGAAAGGAAGGACACCAAGTCTTCGGGATTGGAAGTCTAAGGATCGTCCCAGTCCTCTTGGGCTCAACGGGAAGACCCATAGCTTTGGATGTGAAGATACTGTTCCTAAAATTT
>BRYE01000027.1:5756175-5758675 GCA_030159115.1 Actinidia arguta var. hypoleuca
AAAATTATTATTTTTTGTATGAATGATCTTCACTACGGATTCTACGAGATAAACGGTTTGGATCATCGGTGTAGGCCTAGGTATAAGGCCCACAAAAAGAGTTTGGAGGGTTATGGACAAACCGAGGCTGGGAGGAGCCCCTCCCTAACTACATTAATAAGGAGTAATCAGTTTTGCCCATCTCACCAGCATAATTAAAGTTTCATTCTTCTTCTTTTTTCCCCTCTTATTTATTAAAGAGAGGATAAATCATGTCTTTCTTTTCTTTACATTAGAGCATTATCAAAACATATTGGATATCAGGTCGGGTAGCTCATAGTAACATGGCCCATGGCTCAAATTTTTTGATATAAATGGATGGTTATTGGTGTTTACTCCACGATTTTTTATATAATGTTAAGTAATTCCCATCTAGGTGTTAATATGAATTCTCTCTTCCCCTTATCTATCTCTATCTCCCTTCCATTGGTATAAATTAGGGTACTTGTATTGTGAATCTAAAACTACACTCATTTTTGTAGTGTAGTTATATCAGTAGGAAAGATTCATATTTATAAGAATGGAGTACGTAATTTACCGTCAGTTCTTCAGTCTCATATCGAACCCAAGAGGGAAGTCGATCCGAATCATTTTACTTCCACATAGATTTCGATTATTTATAAAACAAAAAGAGAAGATACCATTATCCTTTCTTTTTCTATTCTCTCATATAGTTTCCAAAACCATCATTGAGCACAAAGTTGTACATTAACGAACAAGTCAAGATCATAATTTAAATTATCCCACATAGTGATTAGAATAAGAGGCTTCTGAATTTGACTTGGATTCAATCATTGGGGCTCATGTGGTGCTCCAAATTATGCAAGTGGGTGAGCAATCACACCTCATGAACAACTTTTTCAAAGGGAGGAAAAAGATTTTATTTTTACAAGTCAAATTAGAGGTATATATGAGAGGTATCTACAAGTCCATTCATGTTACGCAATCTTATATAAATTATTTATCTTTTAATTTTCCAAACTAAATAAAGAGTTAAATACACTTAGCACTTTGTACTTTTATCAAAATTTAACCCTGTATCTTTCACTTTTAATTGTGTTAGTTAACCCTTAACACTTTAGGTTCAGTGTCAATGTAGACCTTCTGTCCATCTACTGTTCAGTTAAGTGATGAAAAGCAGGTCAAATGTGGTATTCAATTAAATAGAAGATTGGCGAAAAAGGTTACGCTGGCACTTGACTTAAAGTATAAGAATTTGATTAATACAATTTGGAAGTGAAAGGTACAAAGTGAAATTTGAGTAAAAGTTTAGGGTTGCAAAGTGAAATTTACCCCTTGATAAAAGAATCATTAGGTGTAAGTTGTTGTCTACATGGGACTTGTGAGGCATATTGATTCTTGGATAGGTGGAAGGGCAAAATCATGTTCACATTGTTATTTTCTCAATATAAAGAAATGGTTTAAGATCAGATCAGATCATGTTAGTGCTATAATGGTTCTATAAGCTCCTCCTCTTTCAAGCTTATTTAATTTAGTTTAATTAATAGGAGTGGAGAGAGTTTGGCAATATAAAATAAAAGAATTGTTTTCCATTTTCTTTTATTGGGTAGAAATTATTATCAGGTTCGAGTTTTATCATTGCAAACTAGACTCTTCCCCTTTGCATCTTCCATAAATGTGCATAGTAGGCAACATTTAGAATTGGATTAATGATTTGGTGGAAAAAAAAAAGAGGAAAGAAAAAAATTAATGAATTCAACAGTTCAAATTCAATATATATATATATATATATATATATATATATATATATATATAATTTTATTTTTACTTTTTCTCTTTGTTGATTCTTGATCCAAATACATTCTTAGTTTTTAGTGATTTTGATACGTTGCTTACGAGCGATCGTGTTAAGATTGTCTTCTCACTATGGATAGTTTGATCAAGGAGCTCAATTATCCTTGCAACCAAGGACGGAGCTAGAATTTCATTGCAGGGGAGGCCGGACTTTTAGGAAGGCAATCATGGACTATCTGCGAACATAGATCCGCAACACAATTAAACGTGCCACATCCTCCTATAAGTGGAATATTCACTAATTCTTCAAAAAAAAAAAATTGCAATTTGTATGCTGCTACCACTTACCAGTATTCAAATCAACTAATGAAGTTAGAGAATTAAAACTTAAAAGTAATAAATAATTACAGCCTAAAAAAAAATAATACCAATCAAAATTATGCCTGAATCAGAATTAATTTTGTCTATTTGAAACCCTAATAGAGATCAACCCAGAAAACAAATTCAACACAAGTCCTAATAGACTAATTGTGAGTTTGTGATTTATTATAATTATTTGAATAGATGAATAGATTGCATTTGTAAATTTTTCTTAAAATTTAAGAAGCCCTAATTTTTGGTTGCTCTTGCTTAAAGATAAAATAGAAAATCTTTGGGGAGGAGAGAGAGTTAAAAACTGGGTTGAGAAAGTGGAAATGAAATTTAG
>BRYE01000027.1:5778675-5781175 GCA_030159115.1 Actinidia arguta var. hypoleuca
AAGGGAACTAAAATACACTTTTTCTCATTTGATGAATGTAATAAAATACCTTCCGTTTACATATCATGGTTTGCTTTTGTTTGAATGTCTCAACTATATAGAAGGGTATTTTTGTAATTTCAATCAATGAATATAAACAAGAATGTTATTTAAAGAAAAGTGAAGTTTAAAAATTATTTTTTGCACTTATTCTGAGGACGTACCTGGAGAAAGAGAGCATCTCTTCACTATGACATGGCTTGAACCATTAATCTTCTAATGAAAAAAAAGATTTCGACGTAGTTTGAGCTAGTTTTTTTAGCTAATTAAGTTGCATTTTTTAGTGTTTTTTTTCATTGTAATGAATTTTTTAACTATTTAAGAGTTCTTACAGGATAAATACAAGAACAAGTAAGGCTTTTAAGAAAAAAAAATTAACATTTTAAAGAGTTTTTAGATGATTCAAAGGGGACATATTCTTAGTTTCTTTAGGGGTAACGGTGCATAGTTAGCTCATATGTGGGGGTACTAGTATAATTTAAAAGACTTAAGAGGGAATATTCGCCCTTGAAGATTAGATCTTGAGTCAACTTTTAATAAATGAAATACAAGTAGATTGATCCGGTCATTGTGATCCGGTCATTGTGATACTTGTGCTCTGTTTGTTTCAATGGATAATGTTTTCTAAAGAATACTTTTCATATCCATAATCATAAACGCCAAAGGGCTGGTCCAGTACCCAGATCTTTCCATGGAATTGGTACCATACTACTATCCAATTTATACTTCAAATTGACATAAAAGGACATCAGTTTGAGATAATTGACAAATGTTAAACTGTTTTAAGGGCTGCAGTGTAAGAAATAGGAGTAGTGGGCGTGAGAGGGCAACTTCTGACATTACTGACACAAAATTGTTCTAGTATCTATCAGTGGGATCCTTGAGGGTCGTATATTCAAATCACGCAGAATTTGAGGGTCCCTTTTGCAATGTTGATTGATCATTCAACAGAATCAATAATTATGTTTTGGTCCTTGTGTAATAAATAATACCTATCATTGCTTCAATGGGTCCAGAATTAAAATTAGAGTGCCCATTATTAAGAGTGACCAGTTGCTATTGCATTGATGGTTGGTGGGATACTCGATTAGTGAGCTTTACCCACCATGTTATAGACAACTACTTGTCAAAAAACGCAAATTCTTAGGAAATATGTGAAGAATATATAAATTTTTAAATTAAATAAATAGAGAAAAACTTGGTTTGGGGTTTGTAATATATATTAGATAGTATGAGATCCAAACTGTCTATATTGGGCTAGAATGATATGATTGTAGACTTTGCAGCGTCTCCATCCCTTACAGATTGGGGACAAAAATGAGAATGTTTGTTATAATTGAACTGATGTTAAAATTAATTATTCAAAAATACAAGTTGAAAATCATCAAAATTGAGCTTTTAAAAATTAACTTTCTTAAAATTATTTTTAGTCACTCTGACATAACTTTAAAGATAAAAAAGAAAAAATTGCAGAAGTTGCTAACTTACTGCCAATAAGCAACAAAAAATGCTCGATAAGACCATTTGTAAGCTTAAACTTATGAAGTTTACGGTGTCGACCTTGGAGCATATTCTCTCCCTCAACATGAATTTGGTGAACGAAGAGGTTGATTGCTATTAAAAAAAATGTACTCATTTGACATATCAATCACTCCCCAACCCCGACAACGTCTTCTCGCTCCATCGAATATTGCACTTAAGTAGACCTTACTCCCATTTAACATGCATTTTAGCTATTTTAAAGCTTACTTACCAAGAAAAAAAAAAGGTTTATCAACCTTCATTCTTTAGGCTGCTACATATATGTGTCGTTCCCTTACCGGCAAATCAGAAGAAAAAAAAAAACTAGACTCATTAAATACCCAAGGAGAAATCTAGCTCAAAAGTATTAAGGTTGTGGCTGTTCCCAAATTTGTTTTTTTTTCTCATATCTCACTAAATTTGAAATCCAAACATAGCCTTAGTAAGCTGAACTTTGATACAAAGAAGAAGAAGCTAGCTAGCTAGTGATCCGTAGGAATGGCATATTTGCATCACGAGGCTCATAGTTGAAACTTGACAGCAAATAATTTTAAGAAGTGGACAAGATTTAAGATTCCTATTCCACACACACGACACCGTCCATGCTTCCAACGTTGTCCTTCGGAAAATTGGGGAACCCTATCATCATAGGGACAGAATGTGACTCCATGTTGCTTGGTTCCCCAGTACAAAAAGAATAGTAGTGAACATGAACATGGCACGGTGAAATTAGTAGTGTTAAGGAAAGAAAAGACGTGGAAAAACGAAATTTGAAAATATTTATGATTTTAAAATAGGATTCGGTCATGTGACTTCTTTAAATAAAAATTGGTATATTGAATTGCCAAACTATGTCGCACCAATCAGTACACAACCAAAATGAGAAATCCCCAATAGCTAAGTGCATGTTTGATATAACTTTTTTTTTTTTATCTTGAAA
>BRYE01000027.1:5821175-5823675 GCA_030159115.1 Actinidia arguta var. hypoleuca
TAATTTTTTTTTTTAAATAAAATAGTTTTTTATTAATTTTTTTAAAAATAAAATAGTTTTCATCTATTGTAATCAGTGATATAATTAACGATTAAATTTTTATTAAATAATTTAGTCAAAAGTAAGCTAATATATATATATACCAAACGAAATTTAAAGGCAATGGATGGTAAAACTATCATAAATACAAAATTTATTCAAATATTTTTTTTAGATAATTTAAAAACATAAATAAATAAAAAATTTAAATTTCGCGCTCTTAAAAATTAAAATTTACAAATTTTATATGATTTTTATTAAAATTTGTTAATTCGCGATTTGGAAACGGAAGTAAAACTCGATAGACAAATTATGTGTACTTACTAAAAAGTAAGGATAAAGCTTAACAAAGTTACGATCTCACATTGGTCAGAAGTGGCACGAAACATTTGAATATAAGTTACTTGTCTTTCTTATCTTGGGAGCTTATTTTAAAGGTGTTGTAGGTAGCATTCTTCTATAATAAAAGAAAGGAAAAATTACAAAATAAAAACAACAACTAAGTTTGATCATGGATCAAATTAAACCATATAATCCTAATGGTAACAAATCAAATTTGATAATTTTAATTCGATAATAATTTAAATCATTCATTAACTTTAGTCTAGGCTAATGGCACTAACTGTTTTTAAAATGCATGGAAACGATTTTCTATAATGCTACTCTCATTTTAAAGCCTTAGTTAAATCAATTAGCAAGATAAATCAGAGAGTTTGAATTTTGTAATTATTTAAAGTGACTAAATTGTTTAAAGTGACTAAATTTACTAAATTTTTATGCAATTTGAAATGACAATAGTTCAATTAGAAATTTAAAAAGAAAACAAATTATATATGATATATTTTCAGTGCATTTTGAATAGGAACTAGGTTGTTTTGTTAACCTTAGTTAGATGGAGATTACCGAATGATTCAAATTTTTACCAAATTAAAATAACAAGACTTGATTTGTTAAAAGTGAAACTATATAATTTTTTTCTTCTATAATCAAACTTTTAGAGTTTTTTTAAGTAACTCTCCCTAAAAAATTTAAGTAACTCTCCCTAAAAAAACAGAGAGACAACATGCATAAGAATTTTTTTCTTCTATAATCAAATTCTTAGCCTTTTTTAAGTAACTCTCCTTTAAAAAAACCGAGAGACAACATGCATAAAGATTTTTTTCTTCTATAATCAAACTTTTAGAGTTTTTTTTACGTAACTCTCTCTAAAAAGAAATGGGAGACAACATGCACACTGGTGTGGGGGTGTGAGTGTTGGAAATGATGAAAAAAAATAAAAAAATATATATATATACGATGGTTGCACGATGATTAACGGTAACATGCATATTGGTGAGGGGTGGGAGTGTTGGAAATGATGGAGAAAAATAAAAAATATATATGCGATGGTTGCACTATGATTGATGGTGGTAGACGGTATTTGTAGGCTTGTTGGACCGAACTGCAATATAGGAACAATAAAAATGACCGCTTGAGTTATTTCGAGAATAGCTATCCGACGATCAATTAAGTGATCAAAAGTGTTTAGAGAGAGAAAAAGAAAGTTTAAAGACTTTGAGTAGCTAAAATTGCATACATTTAAAAGAGTAGGGTTTGGCGTTATATAGCACAGTTGGGTGCATGTCTGGACATGCCAATCGTCGTGTCACTAGACAGACTGCAGCTCGACATGTGCTTGGACACGCTGACTATTGTATTAGTGAGTAGACGGCCGACCCATCCATACCCCCAAGGCATAGTTGGTAGCTAGCATGTTATGTGGCTGGCGATTCGATCTAGGCGTGGGAGTGTCAAAGAAAGCATTGTCATCAAGTCACCATCTGCCCCTGACGTGCCGTTGAGATCTCCGTTGGCCGTTGGAGCTCGACCGAGCTCTGGCCTAGAAACTGCCTCGACCACGATATAAAATGACAGTCTGATAACGGTACTTGTCCTAACTCGACTAGAGCTAATACTTAATATTTTGTCCCCTTAAAGATGTGTTATTTAATTTAGATTGATATGTACCATAACTTAGCGTTTGCATCATTATGCTTATATATCTATATACTAATAAATGTGAGTGAATAGTATTTTTTTACCACCAACTTTTTTTTCAATTTTGCCCCTTACCAATTTTATTTTTTTCATCATTTTATTTTTTTCGATTTGGCCCTTAAACATATTTTTTTTTGATTTGGCCCCTAATCATATTTTTTTTCTATTCTTTCCCTAACCATTTTTTTTCATCATTTTTTTTTAATTTTGCCCCTAACCATGTTTTTTATAAATGTGAGTGAACAGTAGCCGTGACCACCAACTTTTTTTTTAATTTTGCCCCTCACCAATTTTGTTTGTTCCATCATTTTGTTTTTTACGATTTTGACCTTAAATATTTTTTTTTTCGATTTGGCCCCTAACCATATTTTTTTACTACCAACTTTTCTTCTGATTTTGCCCCTGACCAATTTTTTTTTCCCAT
>BRYE01000027.1:5846175-5851175 GCA_030159115.1 Actinidia arguta var. hypoleuca
CACCCGCAAGGTTATGCACATTTTATGTTCTTATTGAGACATCCTTCCTTCACCCCATCCCCGAAGCAGCGCGGCGGGTGGTGTACAACGGGCTCCACCAAACCGATTCATCGCCTGCATCCGTGAAGCTAAAAAATAAATGAGAATAAAAAATAATCTAGAAAGAAAAAGGTTTGAAAAGAAATCGACCAAAAAAAGTGTGAAAAACGAGGACTTCCCGATGGATCACCCATCACAGCATTGCACCCGCCCGAGCACGCTTAACTTTGGGGTGAAGTATATCGATCTGAATCCAGCCGCTTCGCTCGCATCCTTAAGGCTATAAATAAATACGAATGGGAAATTTTAAGAATACAAAAGCCGTGACAAAAAATCGACAAAAAAGGGTGCAACCAAGGACTATCCAGGGTGTTACCCATCCTAGTACTGCTCCCACACAAGCACGCTTAATTGCGGAATTCCGATTGTATCCAGTGCATTAGTGATGGTATGATCACACCCGCAAGGTGATGCACATCTTATGTTCTTATTGAGACATCCTTCCTTCACCCCATCCCTGTAACAGCGTGACGGGCGGTGTACACCGGGCTCCACCGAACCGATTCATCCCCTGCATCCGTAAAGCTAAAAAATAAATGGAAATAAGAAATAATCTAGAAAGAAAAAAGGTTGAAGAGAAATTGGCCAAAAAAAGTTTGGAAAACGAGGACTTCCCGGTGGGTCACCCATCCTGGCATTGCACCCGCCCGAGCACGCTTAACTTCGGGGTGAAGTATACCTATCCTAATCCAGTCGCTTCGCTCGAATTCTTAAGGCTATAAATAAATACGAAGTGGAAATTTTAAGAAAAGAAAAGCCGTTACGAAAAATCGATAACAAAAAGGTGCAACACGAGAATTTCCCAGGGGTTTACCCATCCTAGTACTGCTCCGCCCAAGCATGCTTAGCTGCGGAGTTCTGATTGTATCCGGTGCATTAGTGATGGTATTATCACACCCGCAAGGTGATGCACATTTTATGTTCTTATAGAGAAATCCTTCTGTCACCCCATCCCCGCAGCGGCGCGGCGGGTGATGTACACTGGGCCCCACCGAACCGATTCATCGCCTGCATCCATGAAGCTAAAAAATAAATGAGAATAAGAAATAATTTAGAAAAAGACAAATCGGCCAAAAAAAGTGTGAAAAACGAGGACTTTTCGGTGGGTCACCCATCTTGGCATTGCACCCGCCTGGGCACGCTTAACTTCGGGGTGAAGTATACCAATCAGAATCCAGCCACTTCGCTCGCATCCTTTAGGCTATAAACAAATACGAATGGAAAATTTTAAGAAAAGAAAAGCCGTGACGAAAAATCAGCAAAAAAGGGGTGACACACGAGGACTTCCTAGGGGGTCACCCATCCTAGTATTGCTCTCGCCCAGGCACGCTTAGCTGCGCAGTTCAGATGGGATCCGATGCATTAATGCTTGTATGGTCGAACCCGTAAGGTGATGCACATTTAATGTTCTTATAGAGAAATTCTTCCTTGACCCCGTCCTCGCAGCGGTGCGGCGGGTGTTGTACAATGGGCTCCACCGAACCGATTCATCGCCTGCATCCGTGAAGCTAAAAAATAAATAGGAATAAGAAATAATCTATAAAGAAAAAGGTTTAAAAAGAAATCGGCCAAAAAAAGTGTGGCAGATGAGGACTTCCCGGTTGGTCACCCATCCTAGCATTGCCCCCGCCAGGGCACGCTAAACTTCAAGGTGAAGTATACCGATCCGAATCCAGCCGCTTCGCTCGCATCCTTAAGGCTATAAACAAATACGGACGGAAAATTTTAAGAAAAGAAAAGCCATGATAAAAAATCGACAAAAAAGGGGTGTAACACGAGGACTTCCCAAGGGGTTACCCATCCTAGTACTGCTCCCGCCCAAACACGCTTATATGGGGAGTTCTGATGGTATCCGGTGGATTAGTGATGGTATGATCGCACCCGCAAGGTGATGCACATTTTATTTTCTTATATAGAAATCCTTCTTTCACCTTATCCCCGCAACGACGCAGCGAGGGATGTACACCGGGCACCACCGAACCGATTCATCGCATGCATCCATGAAGCTAAAAACTAAACGGGAATAAGAAATAATCTTGAAAGAAAAAGGATTGAAGAGAAATCGGCCAAAAAAAGTGTGAAAAATGAGAACTTCCCAGTGGGTCACCGATCCTGGCATTGCACCCGCCAAGGTACGCTTAACTTCGGCGTGAAGTATACCGATCCGAATCCAACCGCTTTGCTCACATCTTTTAGGCTATAAACAAATACAAATGGGAAATTTTAAGAAAAGAAAAGCCATGATGAAAAATCGACAAAAAATGGGTGCAACACGAGGACTTCCCAGGTGGTCACCCATCCTAGTACTGCTCCTGCCCATGCACGCTTAGCTGCGGAGTTCTGATGGTATCCGGTGCATTAGTGATGGTATGGTCGTACCCGCAAGGTGATGCACATTTTATGTTCTTCTAGAGACATCCTTCCTTCACCCCATCCCTGTAACAGCGTGGCGGGTGGTGTACACCGGGCTCCACCGAACCGATTCATCGTCTGCATCCGTGAAGCTAAAAAATAAATAGGAATAAGAAATATTCTAGAAAGAAAAAGATTTGAAGAGAAATCGGCCAAAAAAAGTTTGGAAAACGAGGACTTCCCAGTGGGTCACCTATCTTGGCATTGCACCCGCCTAGGCACGCTGAACTTCGGGGTGAAGTATACTGATCCGAATTCAGCCGCTTCGCTCGCATCCTTAAGGCTATGAACAAATACGAACAGGAAATTTTAAGAAAAGAAAAGCCGTGATGAAAAATCGGCAAAAATGGGTTCAACACGAGGACTTCCCAAGGGGTAACCCATCCTAGTACTGCTCCCGCCCAAGCACGCTTAGCTGCGGAGTTCTGATGGTATCCGGTGCATTAGTGCTGGTATGATGGCACCCGCAAGGTGATGCACATTTTATGTTCTTATAAAGAAACCTTCCTTCACCCCATCCCCGCAACAGCGCGGCGGGTGGTGTACAACGGGTCCCACCGAACTGTTCATCGCCAGCATCCGTGAAACTAAAAAATAAATAGATATAAGAAATAATTTAGAAAGAAAAAGGTTTGAAGAGAAATCGGCCAAAAAAAGTGTGACAGACGAGGACTTCCTGGTGGGTCACCCATCTTGGCATTGCACACGCCAGGGCACGCTTAACTTCGAGGTGAAGTATACCGATCCTAATCCAGCCACTTCGCTCGCATCCTTAAGGCTATAAACAAATACGGACGGAAAATTTTAAGAAAAGAAAAGCTGGGACGAAAAATCGACAAAAAAAAAGTTCAACTCGAGGACTTCCCAGGGGGTTACCCATCCCTAGTACTGCTCCTACCCAAGCACGTTTAACTGCGGAGTTCTGATGGTATCCAGTGCATTAGTGATGGTATGATCTCACCCGCAAGGTTATGCACATTTTATGTTCTTATAGAGAAATCCTTCTTTCCCCCCATCCCCGTAGCGGCGCAGCGGGGGATGTACACCGGGCCCCATCAAACCGATTCATCGCCTACATTCGTGAAGCTAAAAACTAAATGGCAACAAGAAATAATCCAGAAAGAAAAAAGTTTGAAGAGAAATCGGCCCCAAAAAGGGGTATGGAAAATGAGGACTTCCCGGTGGGTCACCCATCTTGGCATTGCACCCGCCCGGGCACGCTTAACTTCGAGGTGAAGTATACCGATCCGAATCTAGCCGCTTCGGTCGCATCCTTAAGGCCATGAATAAATACGAACGGAAAATTTTAAGAAAAGAAAAGCCGTGATGAAAAATCGGCAAATAATGGATACACCACGAGGACTTCCCAAGTGGTCACCCATCCTAGTACTGCTCCTCAGAGTTCTAATGGTATCTGGCGCATTATTGATCGTATGGTCGCACCCTCAAGGTGATACATATTTTATGTTCTTATAGAGACATCCTTCCTTCACCTCATCCCTACAAAAGAGCGGCGGGTGGTATACATCGGGCCCCACCGAACCGATTCATCAGCTGCCTCCGTGAAGCTAAAAAATAAATGGGAATAAGAACTAATCTATAAAGAAAAAAGTTTGAAAAGAAATCGGCTAAAAAAAGTGTGGAAAACGAGGACTTCCCAGTGGGTCACCCATCCTGGCATTGCACCCGCCTGGGCACGCTTAACTTCGGAGTGAAGTAAACTTATCTGAATCCAGCCGCTTTGCTCTCATCCTTTAGGCTATAAACAAATATGAATGGTAAATTTTAAGAAAAGAAAAGTCGTGACAAAAAATCGACAAAAAAGGGGTGCAACACGAGGACTTCCCGGGGGGTCACCCATTCTAGTATTGCTCCCGCCCAAGCAAACTTAGCTGCGGAGTTCTGATGGAATCTGGTGCATTAGTGCTGGTATTATCGCACCCGCAAGGTGATGCATATTTTATGTTCTTATAGAGAAATCCTTCTTTCACCCTATCCCCGCAGCAGCGCGACGGGTGGTGTACATCGGGCCCCACCGAACTGATTCACCGCCTCCATCTGTGAAGCTAAAAAATAAATGAGAATAAGAAATAAAATGGTTTGAAGAGAAATCGGCCCAAAAAAGTGTGAAAAACGAGGACTTCCCGGTGTGTTACCCATCTTGGCATTGCACCCGCTCGGGCGCGCTTAACTTTGGGGTGAAGTATACCTATCCGAATCCAGCCACTTCGGTCGAATTCTTAAGGCTATAAACAAATATGAAGTGAAAATTTTAAGAAAAGAAAAGCCGTTAAGAAAAATCGGCAAAAAAATGGTACAACACGAGGACTTCCCAGAGGGTTACCCATCCTAGTACTGCTCCGCCCAAGCACGCTTAGCTGCGGAGTTTTAATTGTATCCAGTGCATTAGTGATGGTATTATCGCACCCGCAAGGTGATGCACATTTTATGTTCTTATAGAAAAATCCTACCTTCACCATATCCCCGTA
>BRYE01000027.1:5853675-5856175 GCA_030159115.1 Actinidia arguta var. hypoleuca
CACCGAACCGATTCATCGCTTGCATCCGTAAAGCTAAAAAATAAATGGGAATAAGAAATAATCTAGGAAGAAAAAGATTTGAAGAGAAATCGGCCAAAAAAAGTGTAAAAAACGAGGACATCCTGGTGGGTCACCCATCTTGGCATTGCACCCGCCCGGGCACGCTTAACTTCGGAATGAAGTATACCGATACGAATTCAGCCGCTTCGCTCACATCCTTCAGGCTATAAACGAATACGAACGAGAAATTTTAAGAATACAAAAGCCGTGATGAAAAATCAGCAAAAAAGGGGTGCAACACGAGGACTTCCCAGAGGGTCACTACCTAGAGGGTCACCCATCCTAGTACTGCTCCTGCCCAAGCACGCTTACCTGCGAATTTCTGATGGGATCTGGTGCATTAGTGCTAGTATGATCGCACCCGCAAGGTGATGCCCATTTTATGTTCTTATAGAGACATCCTTCCTTCACTCCATCTCCACAGCAGCGCGGTGGGTGGTGTACACCGGGCCCCATCGAACTGATTCATCGCCTGCATCCGTGAAGCTAAAAAATTAATGGGAATAAGAAATAATCTAGAAAGAAAAAGATTTGAAGAGAAATCGGCCAAAAAAATGTGAAAAATGAGGACTTCCCGGTGGGTCACCCATCCTGGCATTGCATCCGCCCGGGCACGCTTAACTTCGGAGTGAAGTATACCGATCTGAATCCAGCCTCTTTGCTCGCATCCTTAAGGCTATTAACAAATACGAACGGAAAATTTTAAAAAAAGAAAAGCCGTGATGAAAAATCGGCAAAAAAGGGGTGCAACATGAGGACTTCCTAAGGGGTCACCCATCCTATTACTGCTCCTGCCCAAGCAGGCTTACCTGTGAGTTTTGATGCAATTCGATGCATTAGTGCTGGTATGATTGCACCCGCAAAGTGATGCACATTTTATGTTTTTATAGAGACATCATTCTTTCACCCCATCCCTGCAGTAGCGCGGCGGGTGGTGTACACCGGGCCCTACCGAACCGATTCATCGCCTGCATCCGTAAAGCTAAAAAATAAATGGGAATAAGAAATAATCTAGAAAGAAAAAGGTTTGAAGAGAAATTGGCCAAAAAAAGTGTGAAAAACGAAGACTTCCCGGTGGGTACCCATCTTGGCATTGCACCCGCCCGGGCATGCTTAACTTCGGGGTGAAGTATACCGATCCGAATTTAGCCGCTTTGCTCGCATCCTTAAGGCTATAAAGAAATAGGAACGGAAAATTTTGAGAAAAGAAAAGCCGTGATGAAAAATCGGCAAAAAAAGGGTGTTACACGAGGACTTCTCGGGGGATCACCCATCCTAGTACTGCTCCCGCCCATGCACGCTTAGCTGCGGAGTTCTGATGGAATTCGGTGCATTAGTGCTGGTATGATCGCACCCATAAGGTGATGTACATTTTATTTTAAATATAAAGGCATTTAATTAAGTATATGGATAATACGTGATGAATTTTTACCACTATTTCAAACATATTAGTAACAGAAGGAGTGTAAATAATACAATTAAATAGTTAAGGGGTAAATATGATTTACTTTTTAAATGAAGGGTGAAAGTGACAAAAAAGTGATAGTTTAGAGGGATTTTGTGAAATTAAGCCAAAATAAAATTTTATTTTCAATATTTTTTTAAAAAAAATGATCTAAAGAATTTACTTTTTAAATATTTCTAATATAACATACTTAAAAAAAATTAAATTGCTTTTCGAAACATTTGTGCTTGAATTGTTCAATTTAAAACTTTCACTTTGGTCACACTCAGCGACCAAATTTATCGAAATTTACCGCTTTAAAACTCTCCCCCCACCCACCACACCACCACACCCTTCACGGAAGCCTCCCAATTCACCACCACCAAACCAAAATCAAATCAAAAGAAACCCACAACATGGGCGTAGTGGAAGAAGCTCACAACGTGAAGGTTTTAGGCTCTGGCAAGAAGACGGTGGCCCTGGCCCACGGGTTTGGGACTGACCCGTCGGTGTGGCGGCACCTGGTGCCGCACCTCATCGACAACTACCGCGTCGTGCTCTTCGACAACATGGGCGCCAGGACCACGAACCCGGACTGTTTTGACTTCGAGCGGTACGCGACGATTGAAGGGTATACGCTCGATGTGCTGGCCCATACTGGTGGAGCTGCGGGTGGATTCGTGCGTGTTTGTCGGGCACTCGCTGTCGGTCATGGCCAGCGCGCTGGCCTCCATCATTCGGCCCGACATGTTTCACAAGCTCGTCATGCTCACAGCTTCTCCCAGGTGATGATTCGGATTTAAACTTTTCCTCTACTTTTCAATAGCTGTTAATTTAAATTCAGTTATTTGGAAAAATGAGTTTTCTAATGAAATGAATCTTTCTCGGTTTCAATTTGTTTGTTCATTTTTTTTAATTCTCAAAATATTTTCACTTTTACGTAAAATTTCTCTTATGCTTTTCACTTTTATATTGATGTGATATATTCATTTTTTT
>BRYE01000027.1:5866175-5868675 GCA_030159115.1 Actinidia arguta var. hypoleuca
AATTTTTGTAATAACTTATTTTAATATTAATTTGGAAATTGTAAAGGTATTTTATAATTTTAAAATAAAATTAATTTATTTTATAGTGTTTTAAATCTAGTAGTAAAAAGAGCTCTCATGGGCCTTTTTTTACGAAATGTCATTTTGCAATAATTTGGACCATACGTGCGCACCTTATTTTATTGCTTTTTGCTGTGTGATTCTATTTGGACCTAATTTTTTTTTTTCTAACCCCATTTTTTTTATTTTGGTAAATTTTACTACCTCCCTTAAAAGTTTTCAAAAAATATATCCACATCTCTTGTATTTTTTAAAATAATACTGATTTTTTTTACTTTTGAAATTATTATAAAAATTCATTCTCAAGCTAATTTTTTGATAAAAATAGCAAAATTATCTTATTTTTAGCTTTCATATTTTTTTTTCAAGATTATTTTTATTTTTTTAATGTATTTAGATAAAGAAAATTTATTTTTAAAATACACTTTAATTATAAATACTTTAAAAAGTAAAAACTTACCTCACCGTTACAATCTCGCTCTCTCTCCCCAATTCAACATCAGTCCATTTGCTCCACCAACATTTCTAGGCAGTGTCTTAAAAATCGGATCGTTGAGCGAACTAAAAAAGAGATCGGATCACGGGTTCAACCGTCGGGTTAATCGTTATTGACCAGTGATGTCATAATATGTCATTAATTTATTTATTAATAGTAATAAAATATCTCTAATTTTTTTACACTAATTTTTATACTTAAAATCTAAAATTTTAAAATTAAAACATAATTTTTTTCTAAAACAGTGAACCGGACGGTTCAATGACCGGATTACTGGTTCAACAACAATTCTGACTGGATTTGATCGAGCTTTGACCAAAACGAGTTTTGACGGGTGATCGGATAGTTTCTCTGACCGATTGAACCGGTCGATTCGGTCCGATTTTTAAAACTATGGTTCTAGGCATTTCATTAGCAAATTTCAAGCTTGCAAGACCTTCCTTCGAACACGTGGCGACCTAGTGACAGAGCCCATAGTCGTTTCTAGCTCCAAATATGTGGGCTTGCAAAGTTGTCCATCCTGATAGTTTCTCCACTAGCTACAAAATTGCATCTCTTCGAATTTAGTATCCCAATAAAAATTAAATTTTTTTGTAGACTAGGAACATGGCTTACCTTAGTTAATTTCATAAACCTTCTGCCTGCCATGCGAAATTGGACTGTTCCTTTACCAATAACTATGTTTGCCGTGTCGTTCGTCATTTGTACAAGTCTTTCGCATGCTGCATATGTAAAGTACATCTCTCTGTCTCTGCACAAGTGGTAAGCACTTCCTGAATCCAATATCTTATATGACTTTCCATTTGCTATTGCTGCTAGGAGAACATTACTCTCATCCATAACCATCACTGCTTTTGTTGTTGCCTCTGAAGACTGATCATGTGCTTTATATTTTGGACAATTTCTCTTGATATGTCCCTCTTGGTTGTAATAAAAGCACTTACAAGTGTGACATCTCGACTGTGACCTTGGGTGCCCTCTACTAGTACCCCTGTGATGACCTCGACCTCTTTTCCTACTTACTTGTGAGATTAGCCTTCTCATCAATAAGGCTTTGTTCCGAGGTGTCTTCACCTGGTACATCTTCTCCAACTTGATCCACAACTCATAAGTACTTGTCTCATGTGCTACACGGGAACACATTGTGTCTAATGCACTGTTTGATTAGCCCAATCGTTTTCCTGTTCATCTTCTTCCATTCATCATCCTTCGTCACTGTAGGTTTGTCTCTCACATTCTCCAAAGGGTCATACAAAGCCTTGTAGAATAGGATGTCCTCCATCCTTGGTTTTCACAATGCATAATTTGTGGTTGAAAGTATTATCATAACTCTCAAATTCTTCTTCAACTTCTTACTTCTCCCAAATAGAAGTAAATATCCAAAAAATAACTTCGCGGATGAATCCAGAATGCTAAGAAACCCCAGAAAGGACTAAACTGTCAAAATTAAAAACTTCTGAGATCAAACTGTCAAAATCAAAAAGTTCAGAGGGAATATTCCTGTGCTGACGTGGCGGATGACGTTGCCGCAAGGAGCATGTGTATGGTTTGCGCGTGCCCAAGACTAGATCTTATGCGCCGAAGGGTTGGTGGCATGTGAGGGCGCGTCCAGACTCCGTTTTCAACGCGGTTTGATGTTGGAGTTTCGTCTCGAAGAGAGGAACACCGTGGTGCTATCTGAAATCAGCGATCCAAAACTCAACCTGGGCTTTGTGGGCTATACCACTTGTTGGGGGAGAATCATTTTCAAGAGTCCGCCCGTGTGTTCACGTAAAACCCGATCCATTTGAAGAGAAATGACATAGATTTGCATCCATATCGTCTTGGTCCAATATACACTGTTAAGAACTCATACACAATTAAAAACTTAAGCCTTATACGTGGTGAATCCATCCCATGTATATTAATAATCAACTCTTTTTTTAATTATTCGATGTGAGATTT
>BRYE01000027.1:5891175-5898675 GCA_030159115.1 Actinidia arguta var. hypoleuca
TGGCATGCAACAAGAGTTGATCTTGTGAGGTCCACTAGGTATGGTCTGTGTTGGGGGAGATAGTTTTCCCATCCTAAAGAGTTTTGGGTGGGCATGGTTTTGTCCATCGATATAGCACATCAAAATCATACCCGAGCAGTAGAGAATGAAATTGGGCACACCATGACAGATAAATTAGTAGGGGTAAGTTTAAGGGGAAGTTGTACAGAGGCATCGATGGAGATTAGAGTATTGGTTGCATCCAGGGTATTAGAAGAAGGGATGACAAAAATAGTCTGAGTGCTCTCTCAGAACAGGCTTCAGCCATGATGAAAATTAAGCAGAGGAAAAAGATTCTTTGCTCGTTTGAGTGAAATTGCTCTCATACCGTATACAGGTAAGAAGAGGTTGTACTGGAGAGAATGAGGATTTCATTATTCCATTGATCTCAGTGTGATATATACCGACACATCATGTTTATTTATTGCTAGAATACAAGAGAATCTAATCAACTAACTAAAATTAGGAGAATATAATGCCCAAAATATTGAAAATTAAACCAAAAAAATAGTAGGAATCCAGGATGTGATGACAGATCTGTGGGGTTGATTTGTCCTTGATTATCACCTTATCGAGTATAATACTACAATACTTGTTTAATAATCGAGAAAAGCTCAAGCTAAGGTGAGCTCTACTTGATTAAGCTTGGCTCAAATTTAATTACATATAAAAATATTATTTCTTCCTAGAAAATATTTTAACTTCTCTGAATTTTGTTATTGAAACACTTGCCACCTTAGACATGAGACAACAAATCAAGAATTCAAAGGATATCATTAAATAACGGTGTCAAAACGGCAAACCGGGTTAGGGAGGACAGCCTTACACATGCCTAGGAGGTGTCATCTAAGGAGGGTGTTCGTTTTAGCACCTAAAAATGTTGTTTTATTAGGAAATCAGGTGATTCCAATTGAAAGGGTTAAAAAATTCTGGCTGCGACTTAACCGATGAGTATACAGTCTCCAAAAGGCAAACCGGGTGAGTGAGGATAACCTGTCGCACCCTAGGACGGTGGTTACAATTTTGGCACAAAAAAAAAAGCTATTTCCCGATGGACTGAGGTGATTCTGATTGAAAGGATTAAAAAAAAATTGGCAACTACTTTACTGACATTTCAACCCATAATGATATCTTAAAATGGCGAAACAAGTGAAGGAGGGCATCTAAACGCACGCTTAAGAATTTCGGCGGCTACTTTACCAAAGAGTGAACAAGGAACGATAGCCAAAAGGCCAACCTAGTAATAGAGGACAGCATTACGGATGCCTAGGAGTGCTTATCTACGGAGGCTTTTCATTTTGGTTCCAAAAAAACAAAATGATGTTTCACAAAGAAGCCAGGTGATTCCGATTGAAAGGGTTAAAAATAATTACGATTGCCACTTTATCGATGAGTCAACCTGGAATGGTCTCCAAATTACGAACCGGGTATGGGAGGACAGCCCTACGCATGCCTAGGTGGGGACACATTCTCCAAGTAACATTAATCTAAGTCACAAAATCGAGGAGAGAGAGCAGGAGCGGGAGCGACAACTTTTAAAATTTATAGGATCGAGAACGTTTCGAGAGCGTCTATAATATATAATTTTTTTAATCAAAATATAGTCATATATTTAAATTATTAATTTTTAAAATAATAAGTAATCTTATATTTAAATGGATTCCTAATTTTATGTTGATCTGAAATTTCAAAGTTGGTTCATAGTCACTAAACTATAATTTATCAAAGTTAAGAGATTTTATTTTTATAAAACTTCAGGGACTAAAAGTGTAATTTAGTAGTCAGAGAACATATTCCTAGAATATTCTCTGACGCGTGAGATGACATAAGCGATGACGTGGCGCGTGAGACGCGTTAGCCCACTTGTCGTCTTCCTCTATCGGCGCATGGGGTGCGTGGAGAATAGATCTCACGCGTCGATAGTATGGTGGCGCGTGAGGGCGTGTGTATAGGTTTTTGGTGTCTGCGTTTGATTCTTAAGACTCGTATAATCGATACGAACACAGTGGTGCTATCAAAAGTCTATTTTGAGCACTTTTAAATTTCACGCTCTCAAAATTTCAAATTTCATGCTCTCAAAAACTAAAATTTGAGCTCTCAAAAATTACAATTCGCAAATTTTACACAATTTTTACCAAAATTCGTTAATTCACGATTTGAGAGCTGGAACGGGATCCTCGGTAGGCAAATTATGTGACTAAGATATTAATAACAAGAAAACACTGACACGATTAAGAGGCACAATTGAAAGCAAACATTGCGATTGAAATTTAAGTGCAATGGACTAAAGTGAAGGCCGTTATCACAAGGAAGCAACAACCAAGGGTAACCAACTCCCACCCGGACTCCAGGTCACTTATCCCCTCCCAAGAACATAACATTTTGAACCATCATTACACTTGCAGAAAGAAATCCTTGACTGGTGCAATGGTGGAAGCTCGAGACGTCAAGAGTGAGAAGCAAGCTTGAGTGCAAAGAAAAAGCTACTTCACACAGATGAAACTGGACATGGTTTACGTATCCAACCCAAACCTATAAGCAGCCTTCAAAGGCAATGACATATTTTATTTTTGAACATCAACAAAAACAGGGACCTACAGTACCTAATCCAAGCAGCTATGCACAAAATCTGAATCAACTGTGTGAATAAGAAGAGTCCAGATCTGCTGTACTAAGTTTCCTGTCCCTTGCTTAATCTGCTGCCACGTGTAATCTTGTTGCTTAATCTGAAAATTAATTCAGTGAAATTATTGAAGAGGTGGCAGCAGATTAAGCAAGGGACAGAATCTTGGGACAGCAAATCCGGAGCTGAATAAGAAAGCATGGAGTGAGTTCACACTAAAACCACACATTAAAAATGTAAACTCACAGATTCATGCCATTTGAAATTGTTGGTCGATCTCTCAACTACTCAAAGCCTGCCTGTGAGCTTTAAGCTTGCAGCTGGACAGATCTGACACAAATGAACAAACTAATGAAACTTAAAACTTAAAACCCTGATTTTTCTTCATTGTTTAAATACTTTTAAGTGACATTTTGCATACAACAAAATAATTTGTTCAAAGTACATGACATACCGATATACTTACCAAACTTATGTGTTAAAGACTTAATGGATACTTGTACATATTCTAACGCTGCAATAGAACCTAAACATTTTCATATTGACTTTCTCTCTCTTACTCTATGCCCTAGTAATGAAGTGTGAGACCAACACTGAGGATGCCCTTTTTTGCCTAGACTTGCGCATAAATTTGATTCCAACTATAGAAAAACATAAAACACTATCAAAGATGGGAGAGGCAAGCAGCCCCAAGCTAAAGCACTGATTTGAAGGAGAAAAAAAATAGCTACTTGCCAAAGCATGATCAACTTGGCATATGAATCAATGCCATGAGTAGTCAAATTGTGAATCGAAATTGTAATTTTGCGAATAATGAATCAAATTGCAAGATTCGCAACAAAATTCAAAAATGATATTAAACAATATTATATATTTACAGAAAATAAAATAAATTGCTTATACAGCTATTCTTATATAAGGCCACGATCACGTCGTCTAATTGGAAAGACATTGTCATCATAGCAAACATCTAGGTCCAAAAATCCAAACACTACCAACCATAATATGTTCTCTCTCTAAAACCAACTCACAAATTATTAATTTTTATTTCATTTTTGTTGCTTGCACATGTGTTGCGGGTGCCTTAGTCTAGTATCTCATAAAAAATTTCCAAAATCTTGGTAAAACTTGATATTTGTTGAAATTTGGGGAAAATAAATCACCAAAATATCAAAGTATTGTCAATATTGTTAAATGCTAATTGAAGGCAAGCAAATAACAAATTCAAGATGTCTCTTTTTCTTGGTAAAATACAAAGATTGCTTTCTTCCTTCAAGCGGACCAGCACAAATTAGGCCGTGTAATTGACATACCAAATCGTGAAACAACCACTATGCAAGTATAAGAAAAGTGTCCAATTCCAACTTTAGCGCAGAAATATTGAATAATACTGCAGAGTCAAATAAAATGGATAGGACTGGTTAGTCGAGTTCAACCGAGCTCCGAACTCTGCATTCGTGAGGATGCTAAACATGCTGGCCAAATTGTCTAGGGTGGTAGACGAGCTCGAGCTAGTTCGAAATCCCACGACTATTTAAAGTATACTTGGCAAAGATTTCTAGAAGGCCAGCCGAACTTAGTTCATAATACAAGTTCTGCCTCACTAATCCCGCGTTTTACCTAAGTCTACTTAGGGGCATACAATGAAGTGAAAGCTTGACGATACAAAACGAAGCTTGGCTATACAAAGTAAATTGCAGACGAAGTTCAAATTAAAAGCTTATTCATTATAGAAAATTGTTCAAGTACAAGATGAGTTCGGTCATTACATAAAATTGTTCAAGTACAAGATCATTCGATTACAAAATATGTTTTGAGAGGACAACCAAGCTCCAAGGAGACAACTGAGCAGCATTGGAGGATCTTCGTGGATAGTTGGCTCGAGATAATAATGGTTGACTGGGAACGCAGTCACCAAGCAGATATCAATTACTCGACATCGGCCTGGAAATGACGAGCCACAACACTCCTAACAGAGACTGAGTTGTGCTAGAGGATCTTCGTGGAGTGTGGCCCAAAGAATGGATATGATCAACCAAGAAAGAAGCCGCCCAGACTTCATGTTGGATCAGCCCCTGACTAGCAGAATAGGTGACTGCAACGGCAATATTTTCTAACTAGGTTGAAGCCTGCAGAGTCACATGCCAGTAAGGGCGAATGTACGGACTACTCGCTACTCCCAACAAATTATTTATTGGCTACAAGGGAGCATTGCTGCTTGCAGCCGAGTGGTTGTTAGATACAAGAGAGCATTTACTGCTCAACACATATTGTTTGTCAGCTACAAGAGAATCCTCACGAACCAGAGCTCGCAGAAAGGAAAATTTTATGCAGAGGTAGGCCAGTTCCTCCTTGAAGTTGTAACTGCCCATCCAATTTGAGGGAACGAGCTCTCCACAACCAAAGTGAAGTGCCCATATGATAGCCGGAGAAGAGTCGCCGGTGATCAAATGGCAGCAATGAGTAAAGAGAAGCCTCATTTTCACTTTGAAAAAGCCTCCCAAGGCCTCGCATTTATATAGGGGCAACAGGGAGGCAAAGGGACCGCGAGTGCATGAAATACAAAGAGTCCGCCATTATGACGGAGAACCAAGGATCTGCTAAAGGGGGTGAACTGACCGTCATTATGGCGGGATGAGAAGAGCCGGCCGCCAAAACAAAATGAGTGAGGTCCACGTTTGGAAACACAAAAGGGCAGAATGGAAAGTCACGTGCGGACAACCGCTTCTGGAAGCAACAAAACTCGCACATATCCAGTTCACATGAACTCGCAAAACCATCGACAAACTAATACAAATTGAGGGACAATTGTAAGGGGACAAAATATACAATGACAGGATTTGGCCTTGCTAGGGTGGGGCCTCCGATGAGTTACACTATAAAAGCTAGCTTGGCGGCCTTTTGTGCCGGAGCTCGATGCGGACGCTATCTGACATCGGCACCTCCTAAGCTAGGGACATCGTTATCCATGAGATGTCGTTATTTAGCAAGCTCGAAACAATAACCGCGCTATAACTTGGACAAGAGGCAACGACTGGCGGTAATCCCAAGGAATGTCAGGGACAGAATGAGACTTGCACGTCGAAGTTTTTTATGACAGCCCCCAGACCCGGATAGAGACGTTGGCTGAAAGATGAGAGGCTACCAGCTAGGCCTTAAGAGCATGGATGGGTCAGTCGCCTACTCACTGACACAACAATCAGCGCATGTTGCTACGCACCGAGCTGTGCCATATTAAGTTAGCGATTCTTAGTATGAGATGTACATACATTGTAGCCTAAGAACACACACACACACTTTCTCTCTATATATTGCAACTTAGGTCATCTAACTTGACTGTCGGAGAACCGTTTTTCGAAAACAGCTCCGGTAGCCGTTCTCACTCTTTCTGTGCTGCAACTAAGACGTTGTCGAGTTACTATCTGGTGATAGCCCACATATCCAGTGCAGAACCGTCGCGGATGTCTATCCTCGATTTCCCTTCCATCATCTCTCTAACCCACAATCCCACATTATCTTACCTGGAAGAATATATTGCGGAGGTGCAGTGGGGGCTGCAGTAGGTGAAACATCTGTTGTTGAGTTTGTTCTATCAGAAGATAAAAGGCAAAGGTGGTGGAGTATCAGCAATGTGGAGTCTTTCTCATAACTCAGAACAATTAGTTTTCCAGAAGCCGATTTTTTCATGCTCACGATCATACGTCATAAGAGTATTGCGGACAATGATTCCTATAAAATATTAAATTTATGAGGAAAAAAATTATTGTGGGACTTATTAAAAATATGAATAAAAATTTTATCCATAGATTTTTTTTTAATGTCATAAGAATTTTTCTTTCACCTTCCAGATTATATTGTATTTCCTTTTGATTGCTTGAACCTTGCCCAACAATGATTTACCTGTAAGCTAATAGAAGAAATTTCTAGCAGGTTTATGTGGTTAGTGAATGTAACAAGGTCGTCGTAAGGACAGGGGAGCCTTTCTGATCTTGGTCAGACACTTTCTGGTGAGATTTATATAGTATCTACGAACTTGTAATCTTCTAATTCTTAATGAAGTTTGTTGATCATCTCCACCTCACTTAGCTCTATTTCATATGAACCTTTGGGAACTTTTGACTATATACCAAGTTGCACTTTATATTATATTTTCCATATCCCAATTCACGACTTAATCATGAACCGTCCATGGATTTCAAGAGAATCGACTGGTTTTTATGACAGCATAAACTATTCCCTCATACGTCTCAAAAGTAGAGAAGTTGAATGAGAACGATTTCAGCTCGACGTAAGTTCTGGTTCTCGTATTGCCATATCAATAACTCAGAAAAATAAATGGGAAACGATGTTATTGATCATGTACTTTGTGTGAAAAAAAAAAAAAAGAACCCCCAGTGGCTGTACAAATTTGGCTGAACAAGATCATTTTGGAAATGAGTTTCTACATTGTAATTGGTTGCTTCGAACAGATCAATATTTCATACTTTATGCATTCACCTAAAATTGAATTATAGGTCAAGGGAGAGAGAATCTTTACTAGTTAAACAAGTGATTTCTGTGATTCAATGATTTTAACATCCAAGATGAGACTATCACCTGGTGTCTACCACACTGTTCACATGTAGAGCACGGAACATACGTAACAGCACTCCCCGTATCAACGATAAGAGTGAATTGCTGTGGAAGAGTTCCGATCCAAAGCCTCATGGTATAGTAACTGCAACATCAACTTAATTCAATTCACACAATTTCAATTGCATTCATTACATTTCTATCTCTGAACAATTTAAATTATATATATGTAGATGCATGTATGTGCGATGAGGCTTTACCCGTTA
>BRYE01000027.1:5903675-5906175 GCA_030159115.1 Actinidia arguta var. hypoleuca
TGCATATTTTTGTTTCCTTTACTAACATAGAGAAAGGAAACAACAAGGAAACAACAAGGCGTTAAGGCGTTAAAACATGGCAAACTTCAAGTCCTAATTCACTTGGTGGAAGAATAAGTTGTTACACAAGTTTGCATATTTTCTTTCGTTCGTTCATTTTTTTTTCCCTGATGAATGAATATTTTCGTTTCCGTTCCTGACACAGAAAATGGAAACAACAAGGCGTTGAGGACAGTGCTTATCCCATCACTATATAACGAGAAGGATTCAGCTTTATGGTAGTGAAACTTGCTCTAGGAAACATACAAAAACTAGATGATGAACTCTTGGAGACCTAAAACTACCAACAAATTCTCTCATAAAGGAAGACTTGCAAACACCAATAAAGCAGAATACAATTAATTGGCCAACTTTCCAGTGCCATTAAGTTGACTTTGCAGGCCTGGATTTTATTCAAAACAAATGACGTTTAGCACGATGCGAGGGTGAAGAATTACATGCTTGAATCAGTCAAATACGGAAGACTGCTCTCTTAATCATTTCATGGCTGCAACATGAACAATAAAGTATTTTTCCAAAGCTCACACATCAGACACTGCGGGCGAGGACTTCCATACCTTCTAGATATAAATACGTCCTGCAAATTGACCAATATGTAACAAGAAACCATCACCAGTCTTGGTTCCATTCAGAATGAACCATTAGAACTGTTTAGTCTACAAAACCAGAGGTTTGGCCATGAGCCATTAACCAGATCCAGTTCACTACAGCTGACTGGTCCGTGTAACACGAGGTACAAGAGCTCAAATGTACCTTGCATTCTCGATAATAACACGCGCTTATTACTTAGTAGTAACGGTTTAGGTAACATAATAGTTCATTGTAACATTATAGTTCATTGATGTGAATTTCTCCAAGAAAAGGCTAATGATAGGATTGGCTGCTCACAACTAATATGCCACCCC
Source organism: Actinidia arguta var. hypoleuca (assembly GCA_030159115.1). Taxonomy (NCBI): domain Eukaryota; kingdom Viridiplantae; phylum Streptophyta; class Magnoliopsida; order Ericales; family Actinidiaceae; genus Actinidia; species Actinidia arguta. Next base: position 5,904,641 of record BRYE01000027.1, read on the forward strand.
TAAGAGTTCTCTTCCGCGTTTACTAGTTATTCTTGCCTTCCAAACTCCTTTCTCTCCAAAACAAAATCTCCATTACTTTCTTATCATAGAAACCGTAAGAAACACAAGAGACATGATTGATCAGATGACAATAAATGTTCCATAAGGTTACAAATTTAACCCCTCGGATCAAGAAGTCATTTTTTTCTTCGTTTTCCCTCCCCCAAATATCTCCCATGGTTCTTTTCTGAAGAGGTTAGAGTATTTGATTGAACTCTCCACTGGCAAAGGATTTCGTTGGGTTTGTTCAAAAGAATAAAAAATGACTTCTTGATCCGAGGGATTAAATATGTAACCGTATGAAACGTGTATTGTCATATGCAGTGTTGTTAGAGGCGTGAGGCACAGTGAGGCGTGCACACAGCGCCTCGACGTAAGTGAGGCACAACCACTTCAATGAGGGGTGCGCCTCGTGCGCTTCACACGCCTCATGCGCCTCATACAATTATCATATTTGCTCATCGTCGAAACTCAGATCTGATCGTCATCGCTGCTAGTCATCGCCGTCGCACAAAGTTAAGCGCCGCTCCTCTCTCTTCTCTGTTTCTCTCTTTTTATTATCCCACAGAGTACTTTTCTATTTTCTATTTTTTTACCTATTTTTTTTATTTTTTATTTTTTATTTTTTATTTTTTATTTTTTATCTATTTTTTTGTATTATTTGTATAATGATTGAATGATTTGTTACTTTATTTTTTTTTATTATATTTTGTAAGATATTTATAATTTGTTACTTTAATGAATTACGCCTTATCTCATCTATCAAATGTATATTATATTTTCTTTTTTATGTCGATAATGTGCATCTCGCTTTGATAAGGCGCGAGGTGAGGCTCTACAAGCTTTTGTGCCTCAATGCGTTCCTTGCCTTTAATAACACTGGTCATGTGATTAGCCATGTTTGTTATGTTTCTTGCGGTTTCTGTAAGAAGAAAGTGTTGGAAAGTAATTGAAGTTCTAGTTTGGCAAGGCAGCAAAAAAGAGCGAGAAAAAAGGGCAAATTACAATGACCTTCCTTGAGGTTTGCTTTTAATACAACCCCCACCCTCACGTTCTAAAAATTACAATGACCTCCCCTGCCAATGATTGTCCTTTAACTGAGAGAACGAAAAGTGGTAAATTACATCAATACCCTTAATTTAAAAACTTAATTTACCTTATTACCCTTTTTACCATTCTCTCCCTCCTAAAATAAACCCTCAAACATCCATATAGAACCCTAACCCTTCGTTATCAACTCCACAACCCAAATTAATTACAGATTACCTTAAAAAAACTCAATAGCCTCCCATAACCCATCACAACCCTTAATTTTTCACTAAAAAAAACTAATTAATTACAAGATTAATGCACAACCACCACCACCTCCTCCTCCATTAACAACTACCATCATCACCACTAATCACAACCACTATCCACCATTAATGACCTCATCCACCTCCATTAACCACCACCACCACCATTAACCCTAAACCCCTAAATTATAACCCCCCAAA
>BRYE01000027.1:5923675-5928675 GCA_030159115.1 Actinidia arguta var. hypoleuca
AGGGGCTTTGGGAATAAAGCTAAAAAATTGTAAGACAGAATCTCGTTTATTTTGGCGAGTTACTGTTTACTCGTTTATCAATCATAGATACTTCTAGTTATCCCCCACTTGCATTGCACTGTCAAATCCAATGGATACTCATTATTTCTGTGAAGAAACAAAACACAAGAGATGCATGCACCAGGGAATGCAATCTCACATTGATTGGAAATCTCATGATTTCTAAATCCACAAGGTTGTCAACATTATGATTTTCCAGTGTTCCTTTATCAGAAGAAACAGCTTTTAACAAATTATCTGAATGTTTGTTCACTTTTGGGGTTGAACAAGTATAGTCAGCCGAAGATAGCGCAATTCTAGCTCATTAGAGAAAAGGCTGTTAATATTAAATATAATTTTGATGAGATCTTAGATGGGTAGAAAAGGAAAGACATTATTATGACCTTATTGATGTTTGGTTTGCCGGATTAGACATCATCTTCAATTACAATTTTCATTGATGTGAATTGTATATATGTCTGGTCTGTTGTTTAAATTCAGTAATTGATTGTGAAATTATATAATCATCTAACAATCAATCTCACAAAATATATATATATATATATATATATTATATATTATAATGCGAATATTTTCACCCACTTTGTTAAGTGGGTAACCCGTTAATAAGCACCTTGTTATTGGTGGAATCCATTTAATCCCTCTGTTTCCATTAAATAATTTAGGTGAGATTTTAGATGGGTACAAAAGGAAGACACTATTATGACATTTTTGTTTAATTGGTCAGATTAAATATGATATTGAACTATTATTCAACGTTTGGATGCAATAATTGATGGTAGAGTTATGTTATTGTTGAATAACAAATTTCACGAACTAGCTAATATTTATAATACTTGGGATGTGAGATTGGAAATCCCTTACTCGTAATCCAGTGGAATTGACATATCATATGAGATTATATCATTGTTAGTCCAACTAATCACATGGGACCAGATGAGCAATGCTAGAGATAATATATTTTATACAATATATTGACAGTGTATATTTACATGCGGTGAAACTAATATGTTTTTGAGTTCCACCACATATAAGTATACACTGTTAGTGCATTGCAGAGTATGCATTATTCCTATTTTTTGTAAATTCTTTTGTGCAAGTTATTGATTTTACAACAATATTTTTTTTAAAATTTATTTCTCCTTGAAGTAAAAAATAAAAATAAAATTGACACATCATTGTATTTGAATAGGTATGCATTAACTATGTGTATATTCATTTCCTTTCCATTTTTCTTTTAGCACTAATACGATGTCAGAATATGAACCCAAAAAAATTTTTAGAATTCAAAATAAAAGATTCAGATTCAATTGATTATATAGAATTTACATATTCAAGTGAATCTAAATCATTTCTTTCAAGTTATGATACAACAGGTTTCTCCATTCCTTTTTCTCAATAAATCCTAACCCCTCCATTTTGGAGGCAATGCAAAAGCATGCAATTTTGATACTATTTCACCTGCATAATAATGAACAAATCTCTCAAAAGTAGCATATAAAATCATCTTAAAAGTGTCAATGTACTCTTAATCGATTCTTTGTCCCTTCTACTGTCGTCAATCTTTGACTCCAGGCATTAATGTTCACATTAGAAAACCAATTCTCCAAAATTTCAACCACATAGGATTTTTTTTCTTTTTGTGTGTGTGTGAGGTCTATTAGCGCATAGGATTTTGTTTCAAATGGTAATCTCACTTTGTTCCCTCCATTTACAATTGTGACAGTTAATCCGTTACATTTTAAGTTAAATTGCAATTTTGCCCTTCCATCCAACTAGTGTTGAAGAGGCTAACAAAGTCAGCATGGATGTTATTAACAATAATAGTTTCAGGCACAACTAAATAGTCTAAATGCGGAGGGCCAAAGTGGGATATTAATTTGGTGAAAACTTAAAAGTAGAGGGGCTATTGTGAGGTTTTGATAAAAGTTTATGGGTGCTAAGAGTAATTAACTCAAAACGAAAATTCACAATTTTCTGTCCCCGGTGATATGGATCATCATTGGGTTGCTAGATTTAAATGAATTATTGTTGGGTCATTTTCTTTTATTTCATTGTACAAAAAAGAGATATAAACAAATTTAGACCATGAAATGTTTTCATCAAATTCAGAAATAGATAATACAAATTCACTTGATTACGTGTTATCACACACTCGGGTAAATTCGAATTATTCATTTTAAATTTTAAAAATATTTTTTAATTTTAATTTAGATACCGTAACACAGCCGTAAGAAATTATGGACTCATCACCATCTATTACTCAAGTTGATTGTACTTGTCTTTGGTCTTTTGGCCAACCTTAATCCAAATTCTTGCTTATAGTTCGTCCCATCGAAGCTTCAAATCAAAATAAAGAAAAACACAAATGAATGAATCCATTCAATGGCTTTGACAAATAACGAACTTAAAAGATCTTTCAAGTACTCGAAACTTTATACTTTTTTTGCCGCGGCAGGCAAAGCATCATGATTAAGCATGTTGTATAACATTTTTCTCATAATGGCTCCTCTGTCTCGCAAGAGAAACAAATATGATCCGAACCAGTTGCGCTTTTCTACAGGTTTATTATTAATCAATTTTTATAATTCGAACAGTTCATTTTATAGAATTCGCTAAGCATATGACTTGTGCAAAAAAATCAAGTCAATCGGACATCAATAGTCACATGATCGAAAATATTTGTTTTATAAACTTATAGTTTATCTAGAAAATCATATTTTTCGTTCACTTTTTTTTTATAAAAAAAAACATGTTCCCAAATCATGGGGTTACTGATGCCTAATAATTAATCTAATTTTGGTATGATTAATTTGCTCAGTGATTTAGATCATCAAAATAAACATCTAAGTGGGCCACCTCTTCCTCCTCCTTCAATTGATGCCAGTTCACAATTTGAATTTACATATAGTCATGAACATTGCTTTAGTTTACTTCTTGAAGGTGTTCTTTCTATATGAATTCTTTAATTCCCCCTTGCTTTTATTAATTTGGAACTTTTTTCCAGCATTTTCTCACTATATATATATACTCAACAGTAAATAAAAAAGTTAACGGATTGAGACAGTTGCAAATTTTTCCGCATTTGGCCAAGCTAAATAAAAGAAAACAACTCAAGCCATGTTTGGATCTCGGATTTGGTATGAAAAAAAATGTATAAAAGTTACAGACTTAACCATTAGTGACCATTAGATCATCTATATTTTCTATTTCTTTTTTTTCTTACCAAATCATTGATCCAAACACATCTTTAATAGTTTGTTACCGTACAATATCACACACACACACACATAGCTCCATCGCCTTCAAATGGCTGGCATTATCTGTTAAGCGATTATCACCTTCGACTCATTGACATCAAATCAATCACCTAACCTTTCATAACTAAACAATTTTGGAATTTTGCAGAATTCCTGTTCCCCCATGGTTTTTTTAGTTGAAGCACATAAAAACAAGGTGCTTCTATAGTATATACGAAGAAAGAGGAAGGACGTGAGATATATTCATATAGTTTGTGCTACTCTAAAGTTAGGGACTTGGGTTTGGTCCCTTTGGAGGTACAAGTAGTGGAAGCTTGCACGAGGCCTAGACCCCTCTATGTTTGCCCATAAATTTCAACAAGTTCAAATCGAACAAACTAGTTTATAACCAGTGGTATATATATATTTGTCCATAGATAGCTGCTGATCCAGTGAACTACGGTTAGGGTCAGGACCAATGGCGGAGCGAATCGCGGACCAGATGAGAAGTTCCACAACGAGATGATGAAATGAGAAGGGATAAAAGTTTAAAATATTCCTTGCACTCCTTTGATTTCCTTTCACTCGATGCTTAATTATTGATCTTTACACTTCTTTTGCTTGAATAAATTAGGATACAAGATCTTGCATCTGTCGGTGAGATAACGTTCTAATCGTGATTGGCCATGTGTTAAAAAGGTGAGCTCGTATGTTTAAAGTGGATTCTTAATCTCTATTTTTACTGAATGATCAATTATGAGTGAAACATTATACCATGTCAGTTCGATCATATAATATATATACTTGTTTTATAAAATATGCTCTCATGGTAGAAAGGTCTTGAAAATTGATGGAAGAGAATTTTCTTTCACCAAGGTTCATCCCTAATCATTTTCCAGATTTCAACCAAAAACACAAAAGAAAAAAGGAAAAAAAAAGAGGAAAAAAAAGGAGAGAGAGCATGAAAACAGCAGTGGAAAACAAGGCAAGCCATGTGAGAGATGTGAGTGGATGTCTCATGTCTACCAGGGGCAACTTGGTCTTAGTCAAAAGATATTTCTAGTTGGAAACAATTGTACCAAATCGACAATAAAACGTAACAGTGAATAACATGGATTGGTAGAAGGATCGCATGTATTTAGTATACCTGAACTTTTTTTTAAAATTGCTTAATTAAAAGTAGAAGTTGAAAAAATTTTATAATAGAATTTCTACGAATTAACTTTTTTCAACTTTTATAAATTATTTATGTCTATAAACAGAAATAGAAATTGTGCAAAATATTCTAACATAGCTTTTCACTAGTTTCAATATATTTTTACGTATATTTATACACTTTTTACATTCAGTAATATTTTTTTTTGTCTATTACCTACTGCCTTATGGAGAGGTGGTTAGCATTAACAAAAGGCTATTTGACTCGTATTTTGTTTATTGTTTCTGTTGACGCTTAGAGCCCAGTGTTTAACTAAAATTTTCATGCAAGCAAGTACATGCTGGTAGTCCTCTCACTAACCATTCAGTACCTATAGTACGTCTAAATAGTTTCCATCATGACAATCCGTGCCCGATTAAAATTAAAACAAAATTTCATATGAACTAATTCTTAAAAATTAATAAAATTTAGAAGATTTCGAAATTGAGACTTGAGCAATTCTAGACCGAGGCCACTAGGCCAAGCCCGGGATAACATTCTTGAAC
>BRYE01000027.1:5931175-5938675 GCA_030159115.1 Actinidia arguta var. hypoleuca
AATTTAATTTTTGTCTTTAGTGGATTTCTCTTTTTGAAATTTAAATAATTTTCTTACATTTTCAAATTCATCTCGTCAAAAATACCCAAAAAAATATAAGAATTTGATTAAACGAAAAAAAAAAAGCTCACTAAAAACGAAACGACTGGTAAAAATCAGGGAAAAAAACAGTAGGCCAAACTGTGCCTAAAAGCAAACTAAGAAAGGCCCAGGCAAGGAGATGGCCCAAGAACAAGTCCAACTATCTACAACTGTGATATTCAGGGTAGCCAAAGGCCCACTTGAACTTGTTTAGCACCAAATTATGATGTGCAGAATTGGTTCGTTGTGCTGAATAAAGAGCTCATCATAACCCAAGGCCTGTAAAAAAAATTGGCAAAAGCTAGCGCCTTTGGGACATTGGTTAAGACGTTTTTAAAATATTTGTACGTTTATCTGAAAAGTTAGAACAGATCATGAATGTACTTATATTTTTTATACATTCTTATTTAATATCATAGGACACTCGTTAGCAAAAATGGAAAAAAAAATCGAAATATTTTGTTTGGTCTTGTTTGTCCGATGCCCAGTAAACTGCAAGTATTGTGTTAATTACATTAAATTTTACATTTAATGTAACACTAGGCCAAACTGCTCCTCCAGGTGTCACTGATGTTCCGTCTACCTCTCCTGCTACTCCTGCTTCGACTTCCTCGATTGCTACTGCCATTGCGGCTCTCTCCGATCAGATGACTGCTATGCATACGGATTTGGTGGAGCGCATTGGGCTGGTTAATGAGCCGGTCGATATGATTGTGGAGTATTAGACACATGATATTGTTTCCATCCACGACACTCTTTCGTCTTTGTCTCGCAGGCACACGGAGTTTATCATACATGTGAACGATTTTATTAGGAGTATTCGTTGTCGGTAGATCTGGTTATGTATTTGTGATGGCTGGACTTATTTAGGAAACCTATTTATTTGATGCTTTACGGATATTTTTTTCCGCATTCGTTGGATGCTTTATAGATATTTTGCTTGTTGAGGTCTTAGTCTTGTTTATGAATGATGGTCGCTTGGTTTCTTTTGATATATATATATATATATATATATATATATATATATATATATATATATATATATATATGCAAGAGAGATATAAAAGATATAAATAAAATATGACTACTCTCTCTCTCTTTGGAACAAATTGACAAAGAAAGCACGAGGAACCAAAGATATAAGCCAATAACCAATATATATATATATATATATATTGGTTATTGGCTTATATCTTTGGTTCCTCGTGCTTTCTTTGTCAATTTGTTCCAAAGAGAGAGAGTAGTCATATTTTATTTATATCTTTTATATCTCTCTTGCATTTGATTGGATTTATTGTTTTCTTGATATGCAGAGATGATACTACGTGCTTGTGATTGGAGTTTCTTTGTTATTTTTTTATTTTCCTGTAATGAGTTGTAGCATAGGATTTTGGTCACGAAATTGCCAAATGAGAAGATTATAAGGTTATGTAATTGACAAAATTTTATGACACGTTTTATTTGATGTAATTTAGGAATTTGAGTTATCAATCACAAGCATTCGAACATATTTTCAAGCATATTCATGTAAGCTCGTACTAATAGAGATTTGTATCATACATCGTGGATGATAAAGGGGACTTCAAGGGACGTCGATGAATTTCGAGGGATCTCGAGGAAAAAAACAGTGGGCTAAAATTTAATCAAGAACTCGAGGATACCTCGAGAGATTTCGAGGGTAAATATAGAGAGCTAGCAAAAATCTGTGATAAGCTCGCGGGATCTTTGGATCTTGAGGGTAAATACTGAGAGCTAGCAAAAACCTGTGATGAGCTCGCGGGATTTCGCGAGAGCAAGACGCACGAAAATTGCAACATCAAAAATTGTATTGTTAGGATTTTTGCACTTATAAAAGTCCAGCACACTTTTTCAAAAGTTATCTGAGCCGCCTCCATCATAAAATCTTATAGAAAAATATTTTATATCTTCCAAGGAGTTCAGAAAGAGATCTTAGCACTAATCTTCATCAACCAAATTGAAGAAATCAACATTCTTGCAGGAGTTCAAGATGTGAAATCTGTTCTAAAGGGATCTGAATAGTGGTCAAGCACGAAAACAGTGAATCGTGGATACGAGCAAGTTCCAAACAATCATTAGATCAAGAAATTGATAGGTTTTGATTGTAAAGAGTCTTATAACCGTTTGGACATCAAACTATAGTGCATGATCTTTGTTTAGGAAAGAGGACATGTGATTTTTCTCCTATTCAAGGATTTTCACGAAAAAATTCTAGTGTGTACGTGATTGAATGGTTTGTTCTCTTTCTATTTTGGATCGTACAATATTGCCCATAATCGTAATATCTTGAATTAATATTATAGATTTTAGATCATTGGATAAAACATAGACAAAGACTAAGTTTTTCAATAAGGACACATCAAGTATAAGTTTGGTTGGGAATAATATAAACAATAAAGTTACTTCTCTCTTTAACAGTTTAAACTTTTAGATGAATTGGTGATTAACTTTTTTACATTATATCAGAATTTGATCTTGGGTGGCTCGCGTGAGCCAAGTCTCTGCTCAAGTCATTTCTGTTATCGTTGTTGTCACCTCCACGTGTATCCAAGCTGTACTTACAGGAGAGTGTTAGAAGTGTTAGTCTCACGTCGCTTATTAAAGTCACCCATGCTTAATATACATAATCTAAAAACTAGTCACATATTATAAATTGATTTTAAGTTGAATATCTCGATTATCTAACAAGTTAATGGACAAAAACATGCACAAGAACATGGACATCTTAAGGGAAACGTAGTGAAGATATTGTCGTCAACTGTATCTCATTTTTAATATGGTGTTCACACCTAGTGAAGGATTTTCTTAGGGCAATTCATATGTCATCTTTTGTTGTTGGGCCATGTCAAGTTTAGGGTTCTCTAGTTTATATTGTTTGGTTTGGCTGGCATTCACTATCCTTTTACAATCCCAACAAAACCTAACAAGTGGGGAACTACCACAGGGCCAACACTTGTCAAATCATGCTTTTCAATCTTTTGTCGTTTGTATACGGGTAATGTCATTTGTTTCAATGTCCTTGTTCACATCAGCAGTTTTGATACCTCACGTGTATTGTGTGGTTTAACGTGAAGACAAACACCATCACCATTGAAACAACAACAAAAAACATTAGTCATGGATGGAATGCATATATATGCCTGCAAGTACAAGTGATGGAACACCGCCCCTTTGGGTTTTTACATATATGTTATGTGTATACAATGAGCAAAAGGAGAGCGAGGAATTTGAACACTCGATAGTTCTGAACAAAGAACTATACAGCGTTATGGCGAGATGAGAATGTAAATGTGGTGCCGCGAGAAAAAATTGATCCTAGTGCCAAAACAACTAGACTTTGCCCCTGGTGGAATAACACGTGGAAAGGGCAAAAATGCCCATCAAATCAAGAACGCTATTGGACTTCGGGAAGGAAAGTAAGGAGCGGAAAAAAACAATGATGATAAGGTTCTGAATGGGGATGATGCTTTTACATGCCATATATATATATATGGAGGACTGATGGGCCAGAGAAACTCTAGCAATAATGTTAATAAAAAGTAGGGAAATGGGTGGGCGCACTTGTCTCGTCATTTCTGACAAGAGGATGTATGAGGGTGTCTTCATGTAGTGGGCTATGTATATGTACAGTAGGACAATTGCACTCAGTACTACTTGTCCTTGTTCTCAGAATCGTGTTCTGAAATTTCACTAAATAATAGTCCGGACTCCCGTCTCGATCGTTTTGATGGAGCGCTCACAGCGTTCGATGGCAAAATGGTAATTTGGTAAACTTCTGAGCGTTGGAGTTTTGGGTTGGTGTGGGGATATTTGTTTGAAGGAAATGAAAAAAGAAAATTAATGATAGACACTCACGGCGATTCTATGGCTACGTAGATAGTTTCAACCCGTCGTCCGTCCAACCAACGATGCCCTAACTGCAGTCACAGAAGTAGTGAGATCGGTCGTCGAAACTATTTCTGAAAAAAAGTCATCCGACGATCAAGTTAGACGTCCAAAAATTTAGAAAGAGAAAGTGTATGTACGTATCCGATAGCAAGGTTGCACGTACTTTTGAGAGAACAACAGTTCCCCTTTTATTGCCTAGTTTAGTGCGTGGCTTGACGCACTAGATGTCTTGTCAGTCGACAGACTGTAGCTTAACGCGTACCTATACACGCTGAATGTTGTGTCAGTGAGTAGGCGACTGACCCAGTCATACCCCTACGGTGTGGCTAATAGCTCATTATCAACTGCCGATGTCTCTATCTAGGTGTATGGGCTGTCAGAAGGAACTGTAACGTGTAAGTCACCTTTTGTCATCAACATCTCTTGGGATTACCGTCGATTGTTACCTCTCGTCCAAACTTTCAATGCGGTTATTGTTCCGAGCTTGCGGAATGCGACATCTCGAAAGTAACGATGACCTTAGCTCGGACGACATTTATTTTTGGTAGAGACTGTTTTGAGCTCCGACGTAGAAGTCTCCGAGCTTGCTCCTATAATAATAGCTCGTCAGAGGCCCTTACCCTAGTAAGGCCAAACTACGTCACTGTATGATTTGTCCCCTTAAAGTTGGATTTGCCAATATTTGATGGGAACGACCCAATGATCATTACTTACCGCTTTGCCATGATTAACAGTAGATTTCAATCAAATTCCGTTCTTTTAAGCCTTCAAAAGAAAAAAATTACCGTTTGTGAAAAAAATTGACCGAATGATAAATCATTTGATTTAAGTTTGATTTGCGTAGGGTTTTTTGGAGAAGCTTTCTTTTTTTCTGAAGCTTTCAAATTTGAGCTCAATTCAAATCTTTTAATTTTTTTATTTTTGGTAATTTTCTTAATTACGTGATTCTGACTTGATTAGCAAGCAAATTCATTTTTCTTTTCTATTTTCTAGTAGGATTGGAATTTCTTTTCCTATATAAACTTGTGTAAGCCTTAAGGCTATTCAATTTTGAGTTGTTAATAAAATTATGGATAGAGATGATTCTCTTTTATACACTTGTTTGAGATTAGCCTTGTTGTTAGTCTAATCTCATATAGCTACCTTGCATCTCTCTCTCTCACATACACACACACAATGGTGCTTTGTTGATGAAGCTTTAAACGATAAAAACAAAAATGTGTTAGATTGATGACTCAGAGCTCGAGTATTAAGCATGTGTCCCAGCAGTTGGTTTCTTACACCAGTTAAGTAAGAAGCAATAAGAGGTCGGAAGGCAGGACAACTTGTGTGTTGATATATAGTCAGTCCTTTATGATCAAATCCAGTTTCAGAGATTGGGAAAAAAGAACTTGGATCCTTGGATACGGTTGGCTACCAAGAAGTGACGAGATGAATATAGACCCCAAAAAACCCAATGGATTGCCGAGTAGAGAGATCAGATTCAGTAACCAAAAGGCGATACCTAACGACTTGACTATACTCATATGGACTTCTATACTAATTTGGCTGCTGGCAGTGCTAATCTCACAGCCAAATTAACTTCCAACATACCACCAAGTGTGGTTGGGTAGCCTAGTGGCTGGAGCTTACTCCCATTGGGTTTGGCAAGCAAGTAGCCATGGGTTTAAGACTCGGGAGTGACACATTTCTCATCCACCCCGTTAGGGGTTTCTATGGTCACGTCCATGGCGAATTGCTACAGTTTGTTGCTCCTTCCTACCCTCTTTATCTAGAAAAAGGAGGAGGGGGGGGGGGGGGGGGGGGGGGGGGGAATCCAACTTATTGCACCAGCACAGCAAGTGTCAAAAAATGGAAGACAAGGACAAGAGGTCTCGTTGGCAAGGTACTAGGTGTGCGGAACGGTCCCAACATGCACGTACTGCAAAATATAGCACTTGGATTCAAGTTTGTCCGTTTGCATTTAGTCCCCATTTGCATTCTTTCTTCTATGTGTGTATGCATTTTTACATCTCCACATGCAAGACAAGGTTGCACATAAGAAAGAGTTTTGGATAGCTTGACATGCATAGTTCTTTAACAGCTTAACTTTTTGAGACAATTGGCGATCTAATAGTTTCCACCAAAGTGGACATGGATGGACAGTTCAAACTGAGACCAATTCCGAAGTCTGGAGTTCAATTTGGAAAAACTAAAATGTGAACCCGTTCTCGTATGTACTAATCCCTTACAAGTGAGAATACTAAAATCCATACAGGATACTTGATCAAGACTGAAAGAAACTGTATTGCATGTCACAGAAGTCACCCAAAACCTACCACTCACCCAAAACAGCATTCTGAAAATTCCATAAAATGGGTTTAATCATTCAAGCATACGGCGAAAAGGACATGAATGTACTCCAAAGCTCCAAATGGAATATGTCATTAACACAATCCGTAAAAAAAAAAAGAAGAAGAGATGGCTTTATTCACAATAACTATCAGTGCCCTTAAGAAAGGAATCAATTCAGTGACATGGGTAAATTATAAGTACTAGAAAGACTCACGAAGAAATGAGAAAACTAGCGAGCTTGAAAAGAACGAAAGAAAACGGTACTTACCCCTAGACAAGTCGCAGCAAGAGCGCGCAATATGGGATGTCAAGCGAGTGGCAGCCACCACGTTGTTCAACGATTGAGTACACCACATCCTTAACACTGCGGTAGTCCTTGGAATTGGAAAAAACGAGAATTGAGAATTGGAATGATAGAAGATGCGCGTAGACTTTTGAATTGGGAACCCTAGAAATGGAAGAGGCGGAGAAACCTGGGAATGGAGGAGAGTAGGCGGCGGTGGTGGTGCCGGCGGCCGGAGGCGAGAGAGAGATGGGGCGGAACGTACTGTTGATGCGATCAATGACGTCGAAAGCGTTCCGCAGCACCTACCCACCGGCTTTCTGTTTTTGAGTTCAAAAGCTATCGAGGGTTTCTTTAGCAATTGGAAGAGGCGGAGAAACCTGGGAATGGAGGAGAGTAGGCGGCGGTGGTGGTGGCGGCGGCCGGAGGCGAGAGAGAGATGGGGCGGAACGTACTGTTGATGCGATCAATGACGTCGAAAGCGTTCCGCAGCGCCGACCCACCGGCTTTCTGTTTTTGAGTTCAAAAGCTATCGAGGGTTTCTTTAGCAATTGGAATTTTCGGGTAATATTAGTTTTTGATCATCAAAATGTTACCCTTTTTCTACTTTAGTCCTTAAGTTAAAAATATTATGAATTTGATTCCTACACTACCTAATCTTTCTCAATGTGATCCAATTTCATTCTACTAGGAAAAATGCCCCTCGTGACCCAGAGGGAGGCTCTAACTCAACCCATATATGACTAATATCCAAGAGTAATTTAGGAAAAGAAAGGTAGACAATCAAGTATCATACATGTGAGTCAAGAATAGGGTTCTGATGGGGATAAAAAGATTATATTTAAGGAAAGAATACTGCATGCTTATTACAAGTTTAGAATAAATTTGTTTAATTT
>BRYE01000027.1:5943675-5958675 GCA_030159115.1 Actinidia arguta var. hypoleuca
TCATGATTTATAGCTCCCGTTTGAGCTGCTTATAGGTTCAGGCAAGTATTGGGACGTGTGTAAAAATTTTACTTCTCTATTGAATATGAAGAAAACCTTGGGTAGTAATTATTTTAATGAAACAATAGCCATTGCGTTTATGAAATAGAATTTGTAAACTAAGTCAAAAGCACCCAAACTAAAAGTATAATTATTGTTCAATCAATTTTCACTTCTTTTTTTTTGGGCAGAATAGGGTTTTATGGGAATTAATAATATGATTTCAATATGCTACTGGTGCATTAATTTGTAAATGACGGCTAAATTGTAGATTTTGTAAGCATCGCATCAACTAAATCATAATCCTTACAGAAAAATAAATATTTATGTCGGGTTGTGGAGATGACAGAAAATCGAACGTAAACATTGGTGGTGGCTAACAAGCTGTTTCCAACGGCAGATCACTGGATGGTTGGCCTACAAGACCGAAAGAGTGAGAAAGCTCATCCAGAGTTGTTCCGGAGGCGGCTCTCTAACGGTTAAGTTAGTGTCCAGAAAAGAGTAGAGAGAGAGAGAAAGAGAGAGGAGTTATTGGCTCTCAGCGAACATGCGGCTTACCCAATCATGCCCTTAGAGCAAGGCTGGTAGCTAACCTATCGCATCATCAAAGTTTGGACTCAAGCGTGCATGTAGCAAAGGAAACCTGTCGTATACGACGTTACCTTCTAACCCTGAAGTGCCTTGAGAATCTCTGTCGGGTCAAGTACATCGACTGAGCTCTGTGGCGAATATGCCGACCGAACTTATTATGAAGCAATAATCCGGCAACACACTCAGCCAAAAAAAAAAATATATATATTTTATCCTCCATGTGACCACATGATCTTGAAGTTGATAAGAAACATCAAGCATGGCAATAATAGAAAGCATAATAGAAAGAAAAAAAAAAATAATAGAAAGCATCTAGACAAAGTGTAGCCCCTAAATTTCACTTAATTTGTTTGTTTGTTTTAATGTTGATTATTGCTCATTTGTGATTTCTTTATTGGGGTTTGGCCAATTTTACCTTTATTTACTCTATATATGGTTCCACTTGTAGATTATATTGAGTTTTTAAATTATGTGAATCATTGAGCTAGGGTGTGATTGAGATTTGGACCCTTCACCTTCCATGTTTATATATAATTGCATTGCTTTTCTAGTGCTTTTCGAGAGGGATAGGGAGAGGTGAAAGACAATATTTTTTTGGCATTTGTCAATCACCGTGGATGAGTTGTTTTTTATATGGCTTTCTTGATCTGCTTGTTTCGTCTTTGTTATGGAGCTTCTCTATTTATATATATTGATGCGGTGGTTATTAAACTTGTGGGGTATACATTATTGGATTTATTTGTTATAATAAGGGATGGAGCAAGAATATTTATTTAGTGGAGTCAAATTTATAAAATTATATATAATTATGGAATAATAGTTTAAAATTGTATTGATATTGTATTTTTTTTAAGTAGGATGATAATGTAGTTTTTTGTGGTATGATAATGCATTTTTTTTTTCCAGTAGGATCACTTGACTCCACAGCTTTAACTGTGCATCCGCCCCTGGTTATAATGCTTGATTGTTTAGTTTGTTGTAATTCTCTTGGTACTTGAAGATGAACTCCTACCGCTTAGTAAAAAGTGACTCGATGATGGATCTATCGCTTTAAAACAAAGAACTCATGATTCATTAGTTAATTGGAAGTATTTAATTAGTTTTTAATTTCTACAACAATTAAATTTAGCTTTAAACATAGTATGTATATTTTTATGTGGATTTTTTTTTTATGTTTCGTGAGAATTGTGCTGGCCTAATTTTGTAGCATAACTTCATAAAATGAATGATTTTTAGGGTTGCATTTGGATCAAAGATTGAAGGAGAAATTAGTTAATGGAAAATAAAAATTAAGAAAACTTTAGTCCAAACGCTATAAAAATGATTTTTTAAATTAAAATTTCGTGCTTTATGTATTTATTTTTTATAAATTAGACGATTTAAAATTTTCTCTTTAGATCATTTTTAATTACAATTCAATTCCTATCCAAAGGGAATTATTAATAACATGGGAATGAATTAGGAATACCATCTCCCCCATAAAATTCTTAATCCTCTATTTTTAGGAGATTAACAACCCTAATGGACTACTAGTCTAAAAATTAATATTTGCATGACAAGATAGTTAAAACGGACCCCATTAGGACTAATAATCTAATTTCACCCTTTTAAATCTATTATAAAAAATGGTCTCAGGATTTATGTCTTCAAAGCGGTTAGAGTACACATCCTAACTTTTCTTTATTACAAAATGTCGTAATATTATTGCAATGATAATTAACACATTATTTTTTATTTTATTTTTAACATATACATCACTCGTAACATTTATCATACCGATCATAACACAAAACACAATTGATCGTAATATTTTTATGTATACACTGTAATATAGATATTGACTTGTGTCTTTCCAAGCTGAACTAGGTACTTAGCATAAGAAGAAAAAAAACGATTAATATTGGCGACTAAACAAAATTTTGGTTGGTCACCAAACACTGACAACATAAATTTAGTCCATGTAACATGTTTTCTGTGAAAAAAATTAGTCGCTGAACCATATGTACTGCGACTAGTACTAAAATATGGTTTTGGGAGACTAACTTTTTGGTTGCTAAAAATGAAATTTCTTGTGCAGATTTAGTCAAAAATATTTATACGCCCTCTTTTAAATGATTAGCAGCTTTGACATTTTTCTACTGTATTGGCTGATTAATAGTTTTGACTTATTAGTTATCTCATATCATCTTCATTTCTTTTACAACTCACCTCATTCAAAGTACGGTGTTTGCATTAAGTCTCAGTCAATCACATTCGTCATTTGACGTACGTGTTATTTGATAAAATTAAATATTAAAAATTAAAAATTATTGAGCAACTTAAATAAAATTTGATTGAATTATTATTGATAATCATATTATTTTTAATTTATTCTAATGGGATATTATTGTTTTTTATTACATAGGACGAAATCTATACAAAAAATTGAGTTTGACAGCTATAGAATACCCAAATAAAAATATTTGAAAACCCATGCAAAGTGTCATTATTTGGTACATCCATTTTAAAATAGAAGAGATGCCATCTTAATAGTGAATGAAATAGAGATCTCCATTAGTTTATTCTACGAATGCATGGAGATTCTGAAATGTTGATTAAAATATCAACTATTCGGTTTTTGTAAGTAACGAGGCGCCTGACAATTCCTCGAGAACATGTAATTCCTCCGTCACACATATTAGGTAATTATCGAGCTTAAATGGCATAGTAATCTCAAGGAGAAATGAGAATATGTAAAGTTAGAAACTAATTGATACTTTTGTAAGAATGCTCATTTTTTACGTTAGTCAAAATTATCAGAATAAGCATTTCTCTATTTTAAAGAAATGAGATTCTCAATTTTTTTTTAGAAGGAATAGCAATTTTATTTTTATTTATTCTTTATTACTTTCACGACCAAAATGCCCATCTACCCACTGCCACCCGCCATCGAAACCGTCACCAACTACCATGGGCGAAGTCTCACTAGAAATTGATTTTATTGAAAAAATATTACACTACTATCTTTAATATAATTTATCATAAAAAATTTTTTGACCAAACAAAAATTAGTAATTTATCCTAAATTTTATAAAGTTTATAATTTTGACCCCATTGAATATAAATTTTGATAATTTTGACCCTGTTGAACCTAAATTCTGAGAATTTTGACACCATAAAAATAATAATTTACTCAAAATTCTATAAATTTTATAATTTTGACCCCGTTAAACATAGATTCTGACGATTTTGATTCCACTAATCCTAATTAAGAGAGAGAAAACTATGAATGAGGCTACATTGGTGAATGTAATTGGACTGAGATTGATTAATCTTCATTCAATTTCAAGTTTATTTTTATGCATAACCCAACATTGAAATAAGATTAATTATTTTTATCTTATTTCAATTTATGCTCATTCTTATATTTATTCCTTTTCATCGAACCAAACGGAGCCTCCATGCCTTCCAAATTGTAAAATGAAAAACTAGAACAAATAAGAGCATGGATTTCGTACTACAGCTATAAACTTACGCACACCGTTATGGCCTCGTGGGATTCATCTTGTCAACGTTGTTGGCTTGTCGGTTTGGCTTGTGAATGTCATGTATTGGATTAGTACTTGTAAATTATCTATTAAAAAAGTAAGTGGGCTCGTAAATCTTGACCTCTGAATCACGGTTTTGGGTGATCATTACAAGCTGCTTACTGAAAATAAATCAAGGTTCCTTTCAATAAAGAGACAGCACAACCGATAATGATACGATACCGACGCAAAACCATTTAATTAAGTATGGACAACGATTTTTTTAATTTATCATTATCTTTTTCAAATCCATGAGATTAATTTATCATTATCTTTTTCAAATCCATGAGAGTGAGAGTGATTGTTAGGTACACTTTGAGAAATGTTTTATTTCAGTCATTGGACACATCTGTATGTATTGACCTCAACATAAATAAAAACGTAATAAATTTTACTATTTAAACCGATTACTTTAAAATTAAAGTACCACTAGAATTTGCTCTAAGAGCAGTAAATAATTTCTCTGCGAGTACTCGTATAGACTCCAAGAGATATCCAGCAAAATATTCATATCCCAAGACATACTCCACTAAATGCACTGTGGTCCCATTTAATTGGTTGGAATTAATAAGGGTTAATTGCATTTTATCCCCTAAGTTATTGCACAACATCACTTAACACCTCTAAACTAAAACAATCAACTTGTTGCTTTAAACTTTTGAAAAGTTTTCACTTTAATACTTCCATTAGTCACCCATTAAATATTAAGTGTTAAATTATTATGTGAGCAGCTCATTGTCAGGAAAACAAAATAAAATTCCTAAAATAACTCACCTAGTAGTGTAATTCACCGTCCAACAAATATGTCAATCTCTCCGTCTTGCAATCCAATGTCAAAATAAGGTGGTATAGAATTTGTAATTGTGGGGTTCTAGTTTGTTGAGTGAGAGGAGAGAAAATCAATGATAGACCCCCGCAGCGGTTCTACGGTTGCATAGGTAGTTTTAACCTTTCGTTCGGTTAACCAGTGGTTCTCTACCTGCAAGCACAAGAACAATGAGACCTTCTGAGAGAGCTGTTTCTGATAAACGGCCCTTCGACAGTCAAGTTAGATGTCCAAAAATATATAGAGAGAAAATGTATGTATGTTCAGATAGCAAGGTTGCACGTACCTCTATGAGAGCAACAATGTTCTCTTTTATTCCTTAGCTCAGCACGTGACTTGACGCACTAGCTGTTTGGTCACTCGACAGACTGAAGCTCGGCGCGTGCTTATACGCGCTGACTGCTGTATCATTGAGTAGGCGGCTGACCCAGTCATGCCCCTACGATGTGGCTAGTAGCTCATGATCAACTACCAGCATCTCCATCTGGGCATGGGGATTGTCAGAAAGAACTCTGACATGCAAGTCACCTTGTGTTCCCTACCATACCTCGAGAATATTGGCAACCGTTGTCTCTCGCCTAAACTTCCTGCGCAGTTATTGTTCTGAACTCATTGAGTTGCGGTACCTCGGATGTAACGAAAGCCTTGGCTCGGATGGTATGTCTTCAGTAGTGACTACTCTGAGCTCCAATGCAAAGGACCTACGAGTTCGCTCTATAACAAGGGCTCGATGTAGACCTCCACCCTAGCAAAGCCAGTACCCAATAATGTCTACACCGAGTTCCGACGCAGGGGACCACCTAGCTTGCTTCCTAGCGATGGCTAGGCAGAGGTCCCTTCCCTAGCAAGGCCAGATTACGTCATTGTATAGTTTGTCCCCTTATAATTGTCCCTCAGTTAGCGTGAGCTGGATCGATGCTCGCTGAGGTCATGTGAGCTAGACGTATTTGTTCTTTGGGAGTTGCTTGGTGGTAAAGCTTGTGCCTGCTAACTGTCTTTCTCTTGTCTAGATCTGTTATTCTGCCATAAAATATTGGAGACATGCGTCTAAGTTTGGTTAGGCTGTAGGCACGTTATAGCTCATACGCCGAAGTCCTTCACCCACCCCCAGGGCTCGTTTGGTGTAGACACATGATTGAGCGGTTGTCACGTGCACGTGTCCTTTGTTTTTTCAGAGGCAATTACTAGCGCGTAGTTTCACACGCCCATTAAGACACGTTTTGATTTTTTTCTTGCCTCTTTACCTTTCTCATGGGTCAGAGTTCTGAGCTCCAGTGGCGATCGGCTAACCTTCCCTGAACTCTGGCAGTATACCTTGGCAAAACTCGTTGGATAGGGCTCGGAGCTAACATGGGGCTCGGCTAAACCGTCAACTTTTGCCAAGAATACAAAGGATAACATCATGGGATTGAGTTTGGAGCTCTAGTGGAGCTCAGCTAATAGTCTAGCAAGTTAGCATGGCAAGGTTCAGAGCTTTCACAAAGCTCGATTAACCCCTCCTTCACTTTTGCCAAGTCCATTTAGGAAAATTACTCAGGATTGAGCTTAAAGCTCACTCAGAGCTCAGTTAGCTAATCTCTGGAAAAGAATGTTTAGCCAGTCTTCGCAGGAGAAAGCTCGAAACTAGTATGGAGCTCGGATAGCTCTTCCCTAACTTTTCTACCAAGTGTGATTGTGTACACATCTAACGGGACACGCGACAATTATTGCGCATGACATCACTGTCTTGACTGTTGCATTATGGGTAGCTCGGCGTCAAGTTATAAAACTCAATCTTTAACTGTTCCAACAAGTCTTTAACTTTTGTCTAATATGAATGCTCTTGGGATGCCTTACCTGGATAAAATATTTCTTCGAAAAAATCTGATTACATCCATCTCCCTAATTTGGGCCAATGGTTTAGCTTTCACCCATTTCATGAAATAATCAGTTGCCGCTAACAAAAACCTCTTATTCTCTAGAGCTTAGGGCAAGACATCCACGATGTCCATTCTCATTGAGCAAAGGGCCATGGACTGGTGAGAGAGCTCAAAACTCTTGCTAGCTGATGAATCAAGGGGGAAAAATTGGCACTTGGTACACTTGCGAATGTACACTTGGGCATCTTTTTGCATGTAAGACCACCAATATCTCTGCGTGAGAGCTCAGTGAGCCAATGATCTCTCCCTTGAGTGTAATCCACACATCCCTTCATGAATTTCAAAGAGTACGCCTTCAACTAAACTTGAGTGAACGCACAGCAAGTACGGTCCCAGATAAGATCTTTTGTATAAGTCTCCAGAGGGTGAGATCCAGAACCGTGCTACCTTCACCCGAATTTTGTGCGTTTCTCTTTTGTCTTTTGGCAGCTTGCCGCGTTGCATGTAGTTCACGATCAGGTCCATCCAGCTCAGGCCCAATTCGGTATTGACTAGGACAAATTCTTGTTGTATTTCAAGACTAGGGACCGAGATCAAATCGACTATGATGGTCCGACCTGATTTGCCTTAAAAAATTGACGCCCAGCCTGCCAGTGCATCTGCATGTGAATTTAGGTCCTTCCCCACTTATTCGACCTTTACTGCTCTAAATTTCTATGACGATGTTCTTCGCAATTTCCAAGTACTTTGCCATATGGGCTCCCTGAGCTTTGAACTTTCCCTTGACTTGGTTGACCACTAGCTTCGAATCACTGAATATATGGAGCTCGGAAGCCTTTGGCTTGTTGGTAGACCTAAGTCCCGCAATGAAGGCTTCGTTCTCGACTTCGTGGTTTGTCGCTAAAAAATTTAGTTTGAGGCACTGCTCAAAGATTGCTCCCTTCAGATTTTCAAAACTATTCCTGCCCCTGCCCCCAGACTATTTTTAGCTCTAACGATGAACATTTTCCAAGCCGAAATGGGATCGATCTGAGGTGGTTATATGATAACCTCTAGACCCTCAGTCGTCTCACCAACGCCAGTAGTTTTTGCAGTTTGGGGTGGTTCTTAGATAACCTCTAGACCCCCTAGTGCTGATTGATTTTTGGAAAGTCCTGCTGTCGAGCTTTCCTCCCTACTGCATGTAGACACAAGGGAACCGTGCTCTGGGCTCACAGCACGGGGTGAAAACTCTTCCACAAAATTGGCCAAGACCTTCCCTTTTATTGCTGCTCTAGGTAGAAACTTTATGGAGAGAGAGAAAATATATGTATGTTCAGATAACAAGGTTGGACGTACCTCTGTGAGAACAACAGTATTCACTTTTATTCCTTAGCTCAACGCGCGGATTGATGCACTAGCTATTTGGTTACTCAATAGACTAAAGCTTGTTGTATCAGTGAGTAAGCGACTGACCCAGCCATGCCCCTACAACGTGCCTAGTAGCTGATGATCAATTGCCAGCGTCTTTATCTGGGCGTGGGAGCTATCAGAAGGAACTCTAACGTGCAAATCATCTTTTGTCTCCTGACATCCCTCAAAAAAATCGTCGCCCGTTGTCCTTCACCCAAGCTTTCGGCGCAGTTATTATTCCGAGCTCACTGAGTTAAGGCACCTCAGATATAATGAAGGTCTTGGCTTGGACGTTATGTTTTAAGTAGTGACTGCTCCGAGCTCCGGCGCAAAGGACTTACGAGCTCACTCTGTTGCAAGGGCTTGACATAGACCTCTGCCCTAGCAAGGTCAGTGTCCAATGGTGTCTGCACCGAGCTCTAGTGCAGGGGACCACCGAACTTGCTTCCTAGTAGTGGCTCGGCGAAGATCCCTGCCCTAGCAAGGCTAGATTACGTCACTATATAATTTGTCTCCTTACAATAACAATAGTGGTAGGGATAATCAGTAAGTTATCACATAAATTACTCTATACTCTTGTGACGTATAAGTCTCACATTATCATTTATTTAGATACAGACACATTTTTTTACGTGAGTATAAAATAATTCATGAAATGCTCATAGCTATATTCAATTTGTAACCTAATTTCGTATCTAATGTGGCCAATGAAACAAATTTTATATTCGTGAGTTAATCCTTTACAAAACAACTTCACTCAAGACTTTTTTTTTTTACGTGTTTTAATAAGGTTCCTATATGTTACCAAATATTTTCACAAAATTTTTATTTCATTACATTTTAAGGGCTGTGATTATCACATTCCCATCTTCTTTAAAAACACTTTTTTATTTTTATCTATGTACAATTACAAATATAGTTTCATTGCTTTAAGAAAGAGTATAGAAATAGTCGTAAAATAGAATGTTAATTTTATAACTTTACATAATAAGTATTTTCTTTTTACACAAAGTACTCCTACAAAACTTATTTCCTTTTCTAAATACAAATACCCCACACACTTATGGCACTGATGATATGAGTGGAGAAAATGAGGAAACACAATCATCAATTTTCTCTTCTGCTTTACGTTTCTTGTTGTGTTATGAACAACTTGCTTGCTACCCATCGCTATCACTTTAGAGGGGTCCTCAATTGGCCTTTTTATATATCGTGTTGTTATCATATTGTTTTTAGTGTGCGTTTTGTATTCTCCGTTGTCTGTGTCCACCAATATTATCTTTTCTCTTCATGCATTCAAATTCTCTCTCAAACAAAACAACCGTCACATTTGCTTCTCTGTCAATGGTTGGCCTCAACCCGCCCTCTGTTTTATAGTAGCTTTCAAAATTAAACCCACAGAGTGCTCTCTCTCTCTCTCTCTCTCTCTCTCTCTCTCTCCTCTCTCTCTCATCGGAGTTTGTGCGACGGAGTAATATTTATGGTACCATGTTGGTTCCAATTTTAGGCCAATCGCAGTCCGAAACCGGAGGATCGAAGAAACCCAAAACCCTGGAACCCAAAACGTCTCACCCAATTCTAAGCAATCGCTTGATACTCTTCGTCGTCATTCTCCTACAATTTGTCCTCGTGGCGTACTTCACCCGTGGACCCAATGTATCATTCGTATCCTCGTCCCCGCAGAATTCGCCGGGATTGCGGCCAGCCGGTTGCAAATCCGGCACGATTTACGTCTACGACCTCCCGGCGATGTTCAACACCGACCTCCAGCACAAGTGCAACGACTTGGACCCGTGGGCGTCCAAGTGCAAGGCGAATCTGAACGGCGGGTTCGGCCCGCAGGCGAAGGAGCTTGCCGGAATCGTGCCGGATAATATTTTACCGGCGTGGTACTGGACCGACCATTATTGGGGAGAGGTGTTGTACCACAAACGAATGTTGAACTACAAGTGCCGAACGATGGAGCCGGAATCGGCTACGGCGTTCTACATCCCATTTTACGTTGGACTGGCGGTGGGGAATCACCTGTGGTTCAATCATAGTGCGAAAGAACGTGATTGGCACTGCGAGATGATGTTGAAGTGGGTCCAGAATCAGAAGTGGTGGAAACGATCCGACGGCGCAGATCACATGCTCATGCTGGGTCGGCTGACGTGGGATTTCCGACGGTTGACGGACGCTGACGATGATTGGGGGACCAAATTCCTCCACATGCCGGCAATGAAAAATGTCATCCGCCTAGGCGTGGAGAGAAGCACGTGGGACCCACTGGAAGTCGCTGTGCCCTACCCCACCATATTCCACCCCCGGAACAAATCCGACATCCTCGAGTGGCAGACCTTCGTCCGCCGTCGTCGGCGGACGAGCCTGTTCGCGTTCGTCGGCGGCAGGCGCGAAAAGATAAAGAACGACTTCAGAGGATTACTGCAGGACCAGTGCACGGCCGCGCCGGACGCGTGCCGCCACGTGGACTGCGCCCAGAAAAGTTGCCTCGACGGGACGACGGCGATCATGGAGTCGTTTCTGGACTCCGACTTCTGCCTGCAGCCGAGAGGGGACGGGTTCACGCGCCGGTCGGTCTTTGACTGCATGATGGCCGGTTCCATCCCGGTCTTCTTCTGGAGGCGGACGGCGTACTTGCAGTACGAGTGGTTCGTGCCTGCCGAGCCGGGACGTTACTCGGTGTTCATACACCGGGACGACGTTCGTAACGGGACGTCCATAAGGGAAGTGCTGGAGGGGTACGGAAGAGAGGAAGTGGCGATGATGAGAGAGAAAGTGGTTGAGTACATACCGAAGTTTGTGTATGCGGCACCGAGTGAGGGCTTGGGGGACACAAGAGATGCGTTTGAAATTGCCGTGAACGGGGTGTTGAGGAAGTTCAAGGACCACATGGAGAGAGCGAGGATTGGGAAAAGAAATTATGTGAAATAATGTTATGGAATTCCAGGAAAATATAGACTTTTAGATTCATTGGAAATAAGGTGATAGGAAGAAACAAGTGTCATTTTTATTAATATAATGGAGTGTAATTGATCTTTTCGGTTGTTGATTCCGAGAAAATTTATCTGTTGGACACTTGAGTTTCGACTGTTCTGCAAAAGAACACGTTGTTTATCATTTTTTAGAGCTGTTTTTATGCACATTCTGATGCAATGTCATTTCAATCAACTCCAGAATGAGGAATAAAAGAGGACAAATCGAAGTAGGGATTTTTACTGTTTAACAAAGTAATTTATCGGAGAAATTCTTCTGGAGATTAAGAAATATAACAATTTAACCCTAGTAGCCACCTGCAGCCACCGCCACCTCCGGCCACCATCGCCTCATTCCTTTCTTGATATATTTTCTTTCTTCACATCTCTTGGCTCTCTCTTCCTTGCATAATTGTCGTTACCATTATTGTCCCAAACCAACCCACTGCCACCATCAAATTATTTCTTCTTTACGCTCCTAACCATTCCATCACCTCCATTTTCCAACTTGCAATTCCCTTTGTCGAATGGATCCGATGAACCCAAGAAAATAAGTATGGGGTGTGTTTGAGAGAAAAAAAGAAAAAAATCAAGGAAAGACACTCGCGGAGATCTAGTGGTGGCTGAAGGTGACCTAGCTGCGACACAGAAACAGTAAGTTTGCCCACCAGATCTATTTTTAAAAAATAATTATCTGACAGTCAAGTTAGATAACCGAAGAATAAATATTTAGAGAGAGAGAGAGTGAGCTTCTTCGAACTGAATTTGCATATCTTTGAGAGAATATGGCTGGCCTTATATAGCTCAGTTCGGCACATTCTTGGACGCGCCAACTGTCGTGTCACTAGACAATCTGCAGCTCGGCTCGTGCTTGGACGTATTAACTGCTATATCAGTGAGTAGATGGTTGACTCACCTATGCCTCTGAGACTTGGTTGATAGCTCGTCATCATGCCATCAATGTATCAATCCAGGCACGAGGGTTGTCAGAGGAAACCTCGCCATACAAATTACCTTTTATTCCCTATCATGCCATGAGATCGCTGTCATCCGTTGCCTCGCGGCCAAGTTTTGGCTTGATTATCCTACCGAGCTTGCTATATAGCGACAACTCATCAGTGAAGCTTGTCTTAACTTGGACAGTGCTTATGTCCGGTAATTCCTAGATAGAGCTCCGGAGCAAGGACCACATTGATCTTGCTTCATAGCGATAGTTTGGCGACTGTACCTACTCTAACAAAATCAAAAGTTGTAGTTATATATTTTATTCCCTTACAATAAGTCTTTTGATAGTAATTGAGAATATTGATCCACAGAGGATTTATTATTATTATTATTATTATTATTGTATTTTTTCGTCAAGTGATGAGACCTATCACTCGAATAAAAATACATCAAACGAATCATCATAAGCTGTCCAAAGTCCAGTCATACATACCAATACAAGACCCTTGATTCATGTATTCATACAGGCTGAGTTAATTATTAAACAAGTTTCTTAGACACGGCCCCACCGGAACTAAATTACACATGCAAATCTAGTTGTCTAGTGTGTGTTTTCCCACAATTTCGTCTCAACCACTTTTTTTGTCTCCTCCATTATGCATGATTATATGTTTTTTCTATTAATATCTCTTCCTATGGCTTTGTTTAATCCTTGAAGGCATGACCAGCCAAAGATAATATGATGTTTAAAGTGACAGATTATAATGAGATATTTATCTTTTTTAAAATTTAGTTTTCTGGTTTTGTTGAAATACAAATTACTAATTAAATCTTTATAATCATGTTCTTAATTTTCAATTGTTTTTTTTGGTAAGTATGTTCTTTTCAATTGATAGTAATTTAAAAGCTAATCTACTTAATCTTTTTTATGATAGTAATATTGATCTAAGTCATTTTTTTTATTGGTTTTAGTTGTTGTTTTTTTTAAAAAAAAAAGTGTAATTCGTATCACTAAGCTTTCATTATTGTTATTATTTTGGGGCCATGTGATCGATCACTTCGCTAATTGGTCTTTTAATTTTATTTTATTTTTTTCATTGAAACTATAAAAAATATTTTTTCTATAAATCTTCTCATAAATTCTCGATTGATCCAAATACAACTTTAAAAAACCTAAGGAACCAATGAGCTTGGGATCAGGAGTAACTATTTGTTATCCATTGCATTATTTACGTTCTTGTAAATCTTACTAAGTACGAGATTTTATTATTTTTTGATGTGTGTCAAACGGTGAAATAAGCTTTGAAATATGAAATGGAACCGACGAGACTCATATACATGATAGGGACAACTTATATAAATAAAAAAATTTATAAAATTTGTTAATTAGTTGTATAACATTACTCCTTTTGAATAATCTCATTGATGCGACACTTGTCCACGGTACTGTGAGATTTAATGAGTTTTTTTTATTGAAATCATGAAGCTAGCTTGCCACATCTATAAATGACTTTAGGCTCTGCCCTCCCTATAAAACTTACAAAAATGACCATGACAATGATGAAGGGTAAATGAATATGACCATTAATTGATGAGCTAAATTAAAGATAAGATTTTGGGGGTTTGGTGCACGTGGACTTACCGAGAGTTCAATGATATGATCAGAATTATTTATTTTTTATATTTATTTAAGTTGATCATTAATTATAAATTCAGATTAATTGAACATTAGTAGATTTATGATCGTGATATATTCATCTTGTAGAAACAGATGAAAACTATGATTTTGAATTTAAATAGTCAGAAAATGTAATAAGATCATGCGGTCTTTTTACGTAAATATTGTTCTACAAAATGAGATTTATTTTAAAATTTTAGAATAGGTTACACAGTGCATGGACACCCCAAAACAGTGAGATCTCGTATTTGACGATTTAGACCAGGAGTAATACATGTAGATTTGACTGTGTATTAGGACATCCCCACAGTCCACTAAACTAGCACAGCTGTTAGTGTCAGCCAATAACAATTGACAGCTATTTTTCTATTTTGAGCTCCAATGGAGTTGCTAAAACACACAGTAAAAGTGTCAGATACTAAATAATATTTTTGTGTGGTGTGTAGGGTGATAATTTTGGGATAGGCTCACCTCACTACTTCAATCATCCATGCCCATTCAAACCTTTTTTTATGGGTCTCAGACCGAGCTCACACCGATAATTTAAACAGTTCATTTTGCAGTTCCCGTAATGAATATCATTAACGCAAAATAATCAATTTCATCGGAAATATAGAAAAATATAAAAAAATATTTTTTTAAAAAAAATGTACGATTTACACTTAAAAATTGTATCATCGTTCATTTTATATAAATAAAATATGATTTTTTTTGTATTTATAATTGTCTAATGAAGTTAATTTTTTATATAAATGACTTTCATTGCAAGATTTATGTTCATTTTATGTACAAAATGAACTATTCAAATTATCAAAGTAAGTTTGGTGGTGAGACCCACAATAAAAATTTGGATGAATACAAAGTAATGGAGTCTGAAAGTAAGCTACTCCCCATCACTTTCTATTCCAAATAACAGTAGTGAAATTAATTTGCCACAGCGTTCCACAATTTATGTCAATCGGATACGCGACAACGTTCCAGAATTTACATTAGATTTAGTGGTCCCATTGACCATTGTAGCTCTCACGCTTGTGGAGGAAAATGGACCATGCAAGTGTTATGACACACACACACACACACACAAATATATATACACACACTAGTAATTATCTGTGTTCATAGGCATTAT
>BRYE01000027.1:6031175-6033675 GCA_030159115.1 Actinidia arguta var. hypoleuca
CATTTTTTTAAAGATTTTTTTAGTTACTTTTATTTTTATTTTTATTTTTTTCGTCATTTATAAAAAAAAATATTCAATCAATATTTTTTTATATTTTCTAACTCCTATAGCAAAAAAAGGCCTGATAAATTTTTAAAAAAAATTACTAAAAACAAGAAGATTCCAAAAAAAATAATTTCATAAAGAAAAACTTATAAAAAAAATAATTAAACTAAAAAAAAATCTGAAAAAAAAATTGTTTGTGTAGGTGGGGGAGGGGGGAAGGAAAAGGGAAGGGAACTTCAGGGGCACAAAGATTTTAGCCTTCAGAGATCATACTTCCTTAATAAAGATGAAAATTTTTCTCCCGCCTCCTGACAAATTAATGAAATAAAAACTGAAAAAACTAAAAAAAAATACAAAAAATGAAAAAAAAATGAAAAAAAATAAAAAAAAAACTAAAAAAAAATACAGAAAATCGAAAAGGGAGAGAGAGAGAGAGATTTGGTTTAAAAAGATAAAAAAAAAAAAAAAAAAAAACTAAAAAACAACAACAGAAAACTAAAAAAAATAAATAAAAAAACTAAAAAAAAAATACAGAAAACTAAAGAGAGAGAGAGAGAGAGAGAGGGGAGGGGAGGGGAGGGGAGGGGTGGGGGTAAAATAGTAAAATCATCAAGGAGACAATTTCCCCCCCTGTCAGAGGAGGGTGAAAAGCAGCTCCCTTATCAGAATCATCAGGGAAGTTTTTGCCCTTGTTTTTTGTGTTGAGAATGGGATACATTACAATGAACCCCCTAAACAATGAGTTGTTTCTGAGTTGCGCCTTTATTGTTTAAACTCAGACATGTAATCCCCTTCAGATATTTATTTTATTGCAATAAACTCCTTATGTCAGCAAACAGATTTGGACGAAAAAATCACGTGAGCAACACATGATCAGGTAAATGGGGTAACGGGTTTGTTGGCGATTCTTAACTTGATTTTTGTAATTTCGTAGGTGGTGATCGTTGGTGGCATGGTTGGCTGGGTCTGGTTTGATGGCAGTGAGTAGCTATGTTAGTTGTGGTGGGTTTCTGTTTTGGGTCGGTGGTGGCAGGTTATTGAGGCGTGGCAGTGGCTGAGCTTGCTTTTGGGTTGGGTGGTGAAGTATTGTTGTGAATGGATGCTGACGATTTTTCTCTAAAGTACACGAGGGGAAAAAATGGGGTTAAAAGAATAATATAGTGAAGTTGAATGTGAAGGTGAAGGTGAAGGTGAAGGTGGAAGGGTGAAAAGGTAAATTAGTGCATTCCTTGTGTTAATAATTCACATGCGTGGTAGTGTTGTGTTCTCAACATTAGGAAGGCAAGGTGGAAATAGATAGTTGAGGGAGTTCAGTGTAACTTACACGAAGACAAAAGATAACAAAAACGCCCGATATTGTCACTTCAACGCAGCTGAAAAAGCACAAATTATTTAGAGTAGTGATAGGTACACACCTATTTTTGAGTTTGTACAAGACACACTCATTTTTACCCTCTCACAAAACCAGTGAAACCCGCCCTAATTAGGGTTTTCACGATTTTCTAAAAACCCTAAGTAGGGCGAGTCCCACTTGTTTTGTGAGAGAACAAATAAGGTATGTCTTGTACACACCCACTTTTGAGTATGTACCTATCATTTTTCAATTATTTACAGCTTAGCTCACATTACTGGCAGGATTGTGTTAATAATTCATGTACTTGTAAGTGTTGGGTTCTCAACATTAGGGAGGAAAAGTGAACATGGATAATAATTGAAGGGGTTCCAGTGTAATTTACCGGAAGACGAAAAAGAACATAAATGCCTGACATTGTGTCACTTCGACCCAGCTGTAAATAACCGCCAATTATTTACAGCAGGAAAATTATTTTTTCCACCCCTGATACGGGGGTGTGGCGATGTAATTGGGTTGAAAAATTTTTGAGGAAATTTATCCTTCATCTCATCTCTCTCATTAATTTTTTTTTTTAATATCATTGCTTAATTATTTATTTAAAAAAATATTAATCAAAAATTTTTAATATTTTTAACTTTCACCTTTTGAATTTTTTTGTAAATTTTTTAAATGGATAAAAAAATATTTATTAAATTTTTTTTAATACCATCTTTTTTTAAAAAAAAAAAAAATTTAAACACTTAAAATTTTTTAGTAGTTTGATTTGTCATAAAAATACATAAGAAAAATAATAACGTTTAACATATCAATACAGTAGTAAATTCAACATTACATAAAAAGATAATTTTTAATCAGTATATTCTTCAAACTCTCCTCCGAAGGCACCCGATCCTCTACCCATTATTTTTTACCACAAATTCATTCGTACATCTCTAGCTTCGATTGATACATCAATCCATCCACAAATTCATTCGTAATATTAAATCTTGATATAAATTGAATAAGTAGTAGTAGAGGGAATAATGGTACGAAGAAGATGAGAACTTTAGAAAAGTGCTCTTCATATATAAAGAGAACAAAAAATCTTATCCAACAAGCCCT
>BRYE01000027.1:6038675-6041175 GCA_030159115.1 Actinidia arguta var. hypoleuca
TCTATGCAAAGAATGAAAATAATAAACTTAAATAAAATAATATTTTATTAAAAAATAAGTAATAAAACTCTATCATTTAAAAAACAAAATGGCATGATCTATGATGTTAAGAAAAAGGCTTGTTTCCAAAAATGAGATGGATAAAACTTCACATATGGAAATGATAGAATCACGTCCTCTTATTGCCGAACGAAACAAATAAGAAAATAATATTTTGCTAAAATTAGCTATTCTTAAAGGGATAGAAATGTGCACTCTCCGCATGAAAGTAGGGTGAATATTTCTAATAGTATTTTGCCCGAGCGTTAATTAGTTTACGTATACTATTACACTATGATGGATATTATAGAGTTGTCATTTGGCATGGGTTGACGTCTCAATACGAATACGACACGTTAAAACGTTGATATAATATTACGTTGTAAGATGAGCATGACACGAGCATTATTAAATACGATATAAGATACGAATGGATCAAATTAACACGGCACAATACGATGGCACAATACAATATAATGAAAAAAAGACTATAGAAATATTATAAAGGGATAGTGTAATAGAATCTGTAAACTAATTAACGCTCGGGCAAAATACTATAAGAAATATTCACCATACTTTCATACGTTAATATAGTATTATGATGTACGATGGGCATGACACGAGCATTATTAAATACGATACAAGATACGAACGGATCAAATTAACACGACACAATACGATATAATGAAAAAAGAGCGCCACATGACACTAAGCATAAATAAATAGGACGGCCAATAACATGCCCCATTTAACACCTTTACGAGCTTTAGAAGTAGTGGTGGAAAGGCCTTCTTAGTCCCCACGGTTATTATCACCATTCATTTAAACTTCCATTTGGATCATGTATTTGTAGAGATAAAAGTAAATAGGAAAAGAATAATAAGAATCCTAATTTTCACTGTATTTTTTTCTTATTCTTTTCCTTCACAAATTCAATGTGCTTTTTCTTTTGTTAATTAGTTGGAGTAAGTGTAAATATCGTGAGAATTATATGGATTGAATATTTAATTACATAAAAAAGCCAAAAAATTTCCTAAGCCCCGTTTTGTTTAGTTAAAAATTCCTATTTATTCACTTTTTTGATAAAATATGAAAATTGAAATAAAAAATTAATATTTTTATTTGGAATGACTAAACATCATATATTATTTTTTTAGCCGTTAATAGTAAAAAATCAGTTCTAATAGCTGAGTAACAATTATCTTTTATTTCAATTTTGATTGAACAATGAAAAAAAAATTATGAAAAAGAAAAAAACTCAAATATCAAAATAACTAAAATATCACAAGAAGAAAAACTAAATCAAATTAAATTTAAAATAAATAAATAAATTTATGTACATTATAAATTACGGAATGAATTACTCTATAATTATAATAGTAATAAGTTTTAATAATTATAATAGTAATAAGTTTTAAAAAAAAATAACAAACAAATAGGAATAGGGATAGGTGGGGATTAATTAAAAATTGAAGATACGGACAAAAAGTTCAGTAACGTCTTGGAGGGGAGGCGGGTTGGTTCAGGGGATTACTTGAATCTTGAAGGAGGTTGAAGCACAAGGATGATGAGCCCATTTATTTCTTATATATTAATTTTTTTTACTTTAATTCCTAATTTATTTAAATAAATTTTATGTGGTCATTTGTTATTATAATTAAAAAAATTAAGTTTTTAATTATAAAAAGGGTCATTAAAATTTTTAGTTTTTAGTATTGGTCATAGATCTCAATTGATAAAGTTCTTTCATAGTTACAACATTATGAAAAAATTATATTTGCAATGTACTCGATTTGGATTCACTATCGTCATCAAAGACAAAAAAAATAAATTAAGAACTTAAATATAATCTATTTGTTTCATATTAAAGTACTATTATTTTATTTTAGAGTACTTCAAAATATATGTCCAACTCAAAAAGTCAAATATATAAAAAATTATTATTTTTATTTATTTATTATTTTATTTAAATAACATTCTAACTAAAACAAAAGGTTAAATACAATGATTATGGGATAATATTGAAAAGTAAAAAAAAAAAATAATGCAATGAGTGTTCTCCTTTAAAATGTTAGATTACCCAAAAGGGAATTTCAAGATGAAACAGAGAGAGTAATAAAAAAATCTTACAAAGAAAATATATGTAATTAGTAAAAGAGAGAGTAATAAAAAAATCTTACAAAGAAAATATATGTAATTAGTAAAAGATCGCATAAAATTTAATTATATATATTATAAATAAAATTAAAAAAATAGTACTTGAAATTTTAAAATGATATGAAATGAATACTTTATGGATGATTGACATAATTTATCCTTATTTTTTTCTTAAATTATACAATATGTCATTTTCTTTCTTCTAATTAACAAGGGTAAGTCTACAATCACTGCAAATATTTATCTTATTTGTTACTGTAATACCAAAGAGACATCGTTTTGGTACAAAAAAAATAAAATAATG
>BRYE01000027.1:6101175-6103675 GCA_030159115.1 Actinidia arguta var. hypoleuca
GGAGAGGACAGTGAACACTGTGGATTACCGGTCATCCGTGGGCCAAGGCCAAGAACAGAAGCAGGTACAGGTGGTGCACCAGCCGCACCCACTTGCGGCAGATTCTACCACCAGCGGTGGCGTCCTGGCCAGTGCTGCTGCCTCTGTTGTGTCCACCCTTCAGTCCGCTAAGGAGGCCGTCTCCCGCAAATAATAACAGCACCTTACGATGGACCATCGATCCATCCTTCAAATCAAGTTTTATTTTATTTTATTTTTTTTGCTGGTAAGATATATAATTGTCATTGATTAGATGGCCCTCATTATCATCTTCATTCCATCCCAATTCCTATGAATTACTGAAATTTATTGCTATGTAGATGAGATGATATGGGTATCATCGCTTGTTCATTTTTTTGTTGCAAAAGTTACAACAAATAAGATGCAACAAACACCCCCTAATAAACAAGGCTGCAGGTGTAACTGCTAATAAGGCCTGTTAAACCAATTGATACATAACATGTCTTCTCAAAACAGAACTGAAACTATTTAATCGTACATCACATTAACAAGTGATAAAACCCCAAGTCTAGCTCAAGTGTGTTTAACACATAAGGACATGGCTTCTCTCCAATTCTAAAATAGACCTTATCGAGTATTTATTACTATATAAATCAATAGTCGATCAATATCAATTTATATCAAGATAAATGTGTATATTAAGTTATGAAATAATACTAAATGGATATTGAATTGTGCCCAATCGACGTAATTTTTTATAGTACTAATTTTTACAACGGAATCTCTAATATAGGCCCAAAACACTTGGACTGCTAAGAGAAGTCAAGTCGAGTAAGTAAACAACAAGACAAAAAATATTGGGAAAGCCAAGTCGCGTAAGCGAAACCAATTGAGACGAATTTAAGGCTTGTGATGAGGATGGAGGCGAACGGGTGGTCCTTTGGTTGGCCTCGGGAGGCATGGGCGGACCGAAGAAGGGCCGAGTGGGGGCAGTTAATTTTTTTTTTTTTATGTATTTATCTTCTTTAGTTGAGAAATAATACAATTTGCCCCCACTCATCAATGAAATATTCAAGTTTTGTTTTCAATTTATTTTAATTTAATTAGAAATAATTTTGTGCATGACTCTATATAAGTTTTGCCCTCACCGATAAAAATCTTGAATCAGCCCCTGTCGGGAGGGGATTGCTCACAATTTTCTCGTTGTGAACCAGCTTCTCCCACTGGAAATTGGTGACCACATTGTGAATAAACACGAGTATCGCGAGCCTGGCGTACTCGTTCCCGGGGCACATTCGAGGTCCGGCTCCGAACGGGACAAACGCGCAAGGAGCCGGCCCCTTTCCTTCTAACCATGTGGGGTCAAAAGTTGTCCGGGTTTGGAAAGTGATGCGGGTAAATTTAATGTTTAAGTAGAATTGGGAAGTTCTTCGGCAGAGAGATTGGGTTGAGTGCTTGGCCAAGGCACAGCACACCGTGCTGTCAGCTCATGTGGAGCCATCTGATTACAATAATTTGATCATCCATGAAAACAGTAAGCTTGATCAAATATGGAAGTCACGTGACCAAAAAAAATAGTATTTGCTTTGCAAAAAAAAGACAAATGTGCGACAGATTATAAGAAAAATGTGCGAGTGATCGTGGGTTTAATAATATCTAATAAGTTTTAATTTTTTCCAAACTAATCAAGTTTTGATCATATTTTCTTGCAATTATATGCGAGTCTTAATAGAGCAATTGTCAGTGCGTTTGGACCCAAACTTTGGTGAGTCTATTCGGTCTGTCTCTATCCAGTATATTTGGTCTGTCTGTAATCACCTTGAGGGGGACAAGCGGTAGCGCAAATCTTGTGAATAGTTTGACTTGCCCGGCCGTTGGGCATGGCTTCTAAACCATCATACGAAAACTATACAATCATCACTTAGAGTGAACACGGTTAGCCTCACCTTTTGTTAAAAGACATTAGTTCCCACTGTAAGGTCAGCTAAGTTCTATAACGGATCTCGAATTATTGAACTGATTTTGACACGGGACAAGTAGGCAGGAACACGAATTAACTCAAGGAAGAAGACAAATACATACTTGTATATTGCAATCAATTATTTAAATTTTTTAGTGACAAAAAAATGATAATATATTTTGTATATGTATGCGTGTTTTCATTACAAAGTCTTTGACTTCATATATATTCATTACTTCAAGATCAAAATCTTTTAAGTTAGTGCTTTGGGTAGCAACACACTAGTTTCCTTACCAAAAATCACTGGCCCGTGAATTATTGGACTTAGTTGAGGAGAGAGTAACAACAGAATCTTATTAAAGCCACTACCCATAAAAGCATAGACCATTAACTTTCCTCCAGCCAAGAGGGTGCCTCTTGGATATGGGTATCTTAAGAGGATTAAAATGACGGGCTGACTTTAACTTTATGGTCTTGTGCTTGCTTAGGTTATAGTACCCAGCAATGACTGGAACAATTTCCCCGAAATTTCCTTCACTG
>BRYE01000027.1:6128675-6131175 GCA_030159115.1 Actinidia arguta var. hypoleuca
GAGTTTTATAACCTAAAAAACAGATAAATATAAATGTCAGATAATAGATATATTGCTATAAAATGAAGAATAAATTAGAAAGTATACTGATTTTGAAAAAGTGTTGCTAGTTTAGATAAATAATGATAAAAATTATTAAATACAAAAAAAATATAAATGAGAAAAAAAAGATATATTTTTTTTGTGTGTAGGTCCAACTACAAAAATGATTCAATGGGTAAAAATTATGCCCAATTTTATATGTTTTTTGTCCATTGGATCAAAAATTATGTGGGTCCCACACCTTTGAGAAGAAAAAAGTGATAGTTTTAGGAAGAAAAAAATAAATTCAAGTGAAATCTCAGCCGTTGGATTCACCTAAATAAATATTAACAGTAGATAGCGAGAGATAGATTTGTGGTTCAAAATAAGTTGTGATTTATATTATAGATAGATCTCAGAATTACCAATTTTGGGTTGAAACAAAGCTGAGAATCTCAACCACAAGAAGAAGGGCGGCAATGATACCACGACATATTATGTTAGAGTCACGACGCGTTAGTTATTAGCCTCAAGGTTTTATAATAATGATTTTGATGACAACAACTATAAACATTGAGAAGTAAAAGTTGATTAATCTTAATGTTTAAATTGTAAGATTGAGTCAATTCAATCTAACCGGAGCCAGTTCACGTTTACTTGAGCTAACTCAAACGATTAATTGAGGTGCAATTCATTATGGTAAGACTTTGCACATCCAAAAAAACAGAAGCTATCATCTATTCATGGAATTGAGAAAAAAATTAGAAGGGTTCAAATCTCAATAAGAGGGAAATATTTGTTCTAATAGCATTACTTAATCTAATTAAGTACATTGAATTCAAATCTATTCTATTGAAGAAAACCTTTTTTGAAAGAAGATTAAGTAGGCATATCTCTCCAAGATATTTCCAAGGAATATGAAAAATTTCAACGAGGGCAAGTTTCAGTAGGTTTGATTGAAGATATATAGAAGATGCTCTTAGGTTTTGTTGGATCAAGGATTGGTTAGGAAAAAGTGATCCCGTATGATTGAGTCGTCTAACTTTTTTTTTTTTCCGATAAATTTGAGATCCTAAAACAACCTTAAGGATTTTCAACACATGGAGAAATCCGTAGGTAGCAAGTGTCCGTTGGAATTTTAGAAGGCAAGTATCTATTGGGCTACAAATCCTCCTAATTAGTAAAACAATCTCAAGCTCCAACAGCTATATGTTCAAGTCTATAAAGATGGGGCTGTAGTGACAAAGAGACGTACACCAAACGAAAGAAAACTTTTGCAGTGAGCTTTCTAGAATTCTATCTTTTTTAGGAATTTTATATCTTGTTATTACACACTATTGAGAATATTGATTGTGCTTTCATGATAGAAGGGTTGTCATTCCTTTATTCTTAGTCTTGTAAAGAGGATTTTTTCTTTTATGAGTGATTTAGGGTTAAAATCACTCAAACCCATTGAGCACTATTACGATCTCATAATTAGAACTCAAAAAGGTTTTCAGAAATTAAAATGAAGGGTTGACTCCTCTCGCCGTGCCCAGTTCCCAAAGTAAAGCTTTGAAAGAACACGGGGAATGACCGGATAATCCTTACTATTTTAATAGTAGAGGTTATTATTTCAATACTACATTAATCGAGGTTGAAAAAGCACAGGAAAAGGGAAAGGCCCTACCTATGATGGGGGGAGTCGAAGTGTCCATGGTAGGCGATGAATGGAGGAGTCGATCAAGGCAGGAGGTTGGATTCAATGCTTAGTCTTCTGTCCTTGCTCTTCCCGGGTTGGTCGAGAATTCCTCAACTATTGGGTAAACATAGATCCTAGAGAGCGAGTTTAAGCAACATTACTAGAAGGAGTTGATTGAGATTCACTTAATTACGTGGGATTCACAGAGTCAAGTGAATATGAACTATTCATTTTGAATTCTGAAATTTTTTTGGTCCCAATTATGAGAGCAGGATTTCTTTAACCCATTTCCCACCATTTCGTCTCCTCTCTTTTTCTCACCCCAACCTCCATTCTCCTCTCTATCTGGCTCCCTCTCTTTCAAAGACTAGAATCAATAGCACCTCTTTGACTCTCTCTAAAATCAGTTATATCTCTCTAATTAGATTACATTCCCTCTCTTTGGCAAGTGCCTTGACCTTGAGCATGTACTTAAATGAAATGCCAGGAATTCTGTCTGGATCGTCGATCTTCTACTAGAAATTGAACTATTGGAGGCGAATGTAGAAGCTAAATGCAGTAATCAAAATAGAGGTTGTGAGGGGACGACAATCGTCCTGATAACGTTGACAATAGTTTGGTACTCTTTCAAGTCACAACCCAATATCTGAAAATTTTCTGCAACAAAACTTTTGGGGGGTTTGCCCTGAGGATTTGGCGGGCTATCACTAGACACTCGTCTTCAGAAATTTTGGTGATAGCCCTGAGGGATATCTTTAGAAGTGCAGGGGAGAGAGAGAGAGAGGGAGAGAGGAAAGT
>BRYE01000027.1:6136175-6143675 GCA_030159115.1 Actinidia arguta var. hypoleuca
TAGAAATTATCCGTACCCATGGACTATATATATATAAAAAAAGATCATATCTTAGGCATACTCGTTAGAGTTTTACAATCTAAAAAATAAATAAGATATAAATATCAGAGAAAAAATATATTGCATTCATATACAAAGAGATAATGTTGCAAAATGAAGAATAAATTAGAAAATATAATAATTTAAAAAAAATATTGCTAGTTTGAGAGAAATAAGGAAGAAAAAATAGGTGTTTTATTTTTTTTGGTGTGGATTCAACTAAAAAAAGTGTAATTAAAAAAATGAACGTATGAAATTCACTCCACCTTTTTATTTGGGTATTTTTTTTTGCTTTATTTTTCACCTTTTTATTGTTTTTAGTTAAATTTTTTCACCGATTAATTAATATTTTATATTTAAAATTTTTTTTTGATAAAAATAATCAAAAATATAAAAAATTATCTAATTTAAGAGAAAGTTTACTAAAAAAAACTATCTCTAAATTAAATATTTTTTTATATTTTTAGACTCTTATTATCAAAATATTAATATAATATAAAAATTTAATCAAATAATAAAAATAATTATTAAATACAAGTTTTGATCAGTAAGAGTTTGACTCAATTCAAAATGGAGGTGATGAAACTCAAGTCCCAACTGATACTCATTAGCTCCATCAACAAAAGAATACCGCTCGGCTAAATAATTCCAAACCTCAACAAATGAATGGATGGGACTGAGGTGTTGGAAAATTAGGTGATAATTTTGGAGTTTTCACTGTCCCAGTCTTCAAGTTTTGATCGGTATTTGGCATAAGAATCATCATTATCATCTTCAACAAAATCAAAAAAGTAGGGTGATTGTACATCGCCTGTGCTGTATTTCTAGAATTTTCAGGAGTAGAGGAACCGTTGCATAGCTGAGGACAAGAGGCGATAGTTGAATTCGTCAAGGATGATGGAAATAAACTGGGAGATTTCTAGTTGGGCCATTTTTTTTTTTGAATAAACTGAGAAATTAAACCTTTTTTAACTAAATTGTAATTATATAAAGATGTAAGGACTGAAACTGTAAATTACTGAATAGGTGCTAACGTGGCACTGGCGCAAGGGTGTGAGGTGTGGGGGGCGCATGGGTTTTGACGAAGCACGTGGGCACATGGGGTGGCGCGTGGGTGCATTAGCTCACTTGTCTTCTAACTCTGACGGCACGTGGATCTAACGCGCCGAGAGACTGGTGGCGCGTGAGGGCACATGTGAGGTGGTTTGACGATTGTTTTGATATTTTGGAATTGTCTCGTCAATATGAACACAATAGTGCTATCAAAAGGTGATTTGGAGAAAATTTTGACAAGACCCAAGACTCAACAGTGGTTGGTTTGGTTGATTTCGACTGGATTCAAGCTGTTGATGGTTGCAGAGTGTTGAGGTTGTATTTGGCTGTGATTAGGTATGGTGGTCAACAGTTTGTTCTTCGCCAATGGGTGCCAGAATATTGTCGGAGGTTAAGGGAAGGGTTAAGCCATATGACGTGGCTTTGATACCATGTTAGAAGAAATCAGAGAGAGAGAGAATTTATGTATGTTGTATTGAATATTGAATAATACACAAGTCCTCTTTATATAGAGGAAGACCAAAAATAAATAGTTTATATAAGGAAACAACAATAACGTAAATAAAGTAACGTATCAATCAGAATATATCAAAATATATTCTGAATATTAATTAGAAAGATATTTAAAATATATTATGTATCAGAATATGTACAAAATATATTGTAAAGATATTCTAACAACCATAATGTCTTCTTTTTTAAAAAATAAATTCAAACAATGTGTCAGGAGATGCAACAGTGTCATTTTACCCACATGAATGACTATTAGAATATACGTAGTGAGGTACGATTTGAACGCCATAAGTGATTTTGGCTTTCTTCATTAGATGTTAACTGATTTTCAGATAAGATGGTAAAATGGCTGATCCAACATATTTGCCTTTTAAACTTCTTAGTGTTTCCGCATGATAAATACTTCAAGTTTAAAGTCATTGAAAAATTTCGTAAGCAAAGTTTGAAGACCTTGGTGAACTATATGGTAGGTAGATCTAAGTTTAGTTTGTCGAGGATTTAGAATTGTTGTTGACTCAATACTCAAAAATTTAATTTATTTAAGCGGATATCGTAGACTCAGTCGGTACAAGAAGTACACCTATAAATTTATGAATTTGACACATAAGCATATTAATTCAACTAGGCTGGTTCTGTAAGTTGCAACTTGTATTTTGTCTCTTCGAGATAGTGGGTTAGTTGGCTAAACTTAGGATTTGTTTGATAACTTGAGTCAGCACTTAATTTTGAATGTATTAAGTGAAATGAAATTAAGTCTATTGATTAACTAAAATTCACATCACTTAAAATTTTAAGAAGCTCTTAAAATGCAGGCTAAATTTTAAATAAAAATTAAGTAATATTGTATTTACTTAATTCTGACTGAATTTTATCTTACATATAAAAAAATATTGAGATGCACCATTTTGACTGCCACACCCCCTCCCCACCCCCCCCACCCCACCCCGTCACCGCCACTCCTCCATCATCATTGACTCCATCATCATCTTTCAAGGACCACCACCACGATGCACCACCCTTCAATCACAATTGACTCCACCACCATCTTTCAAGCACTACTGCCTCTGTCACCACCACCACCACCACTGTCACTACTACCTTCACCACCCTCACCCACCCCATTACTCATTTACCATCATTGACTCCACCACCACCACGATGCTCCCATTCCAATCCCACCACCTCTTAACCACCCTCGACTCCACAGCCACCCTTCAAGCACCCCCGCCCCCAATCCATCCCCCCCTTTAAGCATCGCCGTCGTCGTTGTCACCTCCACTTCCACCATGCCACCGCCACTCTACCACCGTTGATTGCACCACCAACACCACAGTTAAAACCACTATTTTTCAACTATCATAATAACCACCACCACACCACCACCTTTAATTCGCACACTACTACC
Organism: Actinidia arguta var. hypoleuca; assembly: GCA_030159115.1. Classification (NCBI taxonomy): domain Eukaryota; kingdom Viridiplantae; phylum Streptophyta; class Magnoliopsida; order Ericales; family Actinidiaceae; genus Actinidia; species Actinidia arguta. Next base: position 6,139,186 of record BRYE01000027.1, read on the forward strand.
ACCGTTATTTAGGTAGACTTTTGATTTCATGATTTTAGAATATAATAATCTAAACAAATTACAAATAATAAGTTTTAAATTTAATTTTTTATATATATCACACAACTTATTTTAATTCAGCACTTAAATATTTATCAAACAGATTTCTAACTTAAAAAATTTAGCATTCAGTTTTCAGTACTTAATTTTTAGTTTTCAGTAATCAGTTTTATCAAACAGCCTTTAGTCCCATGATATTTTACCCATTCAAAAGTTTTCATGTAAAAAGTGTGAGTCCTTTTTATGTGTGCTTAATTTTTTTTATTGCTTATGATTCTATTCGTTTAATTAAATAGTTTCTGCAAATTTATACAAATAATCAACCTAAGCAAACGTGATAGTCACTCAAGAAGCCTTTAATATGAGGTTTAACTCTCACCCGTATGTTATCAATTTATGTGTTTGGCTAGTTCATATGTGACTTTACCATGATTTTAAATGGCTCTCCACTTGTGGACAGTGGAATGGGTTTCCAACTTAATCGGCTCAGTGAACCGATACTGAGTTATTTAAAAAAATTAATCTAAATATTTTTTTCGCATAGGTAATAAATGTTTAAAGGGTAAATTTCATTGACTTCCCCTAAGGCTTCTAACAAATACAATCACCTCCCATGTACTTTTTAAAATTGTACTAATCTTCCTTAGCTTTGAAGCAATTATCAAAATTTCTCTCTTAAAGCTAATTTTTGTGCAAAATAATAAGAGAATTTGTATTTATTTATTCTCAATACACCAATTAAAATAAATAAATATTTTATTTCTTTAAAAAAATAAATTTTATTTTAAATATATTTAAATGAAGATCACTTAAAAATAAAATATTTAGATTAATTTTAAAATAAAAAATATGACCCTCCAAATCTGTGATTGTTCCTTACATCAGTTACATGTGCAACAAGTCCCTAGAGGAAGAGGGTAGGAAGTTACCCGAGAGGAGGCACCAATTCACGGGGCGGTTTCCCAACGGTCTGAGTGAGTCTGAGTCTCACAGTCACACCCTTCAATGTTGGGGTGCATGGCCTTACTAAAAATAGAAACCTGTTAAGATTTTGACAGTTGACTCAGTTGGCCCATGGAAAATGGAAAATGAATCTGTGGGCATTTCTGAGGCTGGGGGGCTGGTCTCTCTGATTCTGGACACTGCTAATGGTAAATTATGCCAATAACCCTTAAATTATTCATTTTGATTCTTAATATATACAATTAAATTTTATGTGGTCTTTTACTAATTATAAATATTTATTTTAAGTTTTTAGTGTTGAAGTAATTTTGGTTTTTGATATCAGTAGTGAATCCGACTCGAATAATTGCAAATATAATTTTTTTCATAATTTGTTAGGTATGGAAGAATTTTATCGAATCGAATCTGAGACTAACATCAACTCCAAAAAACTTAAAGACCCTTTTTATGGGGTAAAAAAACACTTATAAGGAAATATTTGTAATCAACAAAAGATTACATAAAATTTAATTAGATATATTAAAGACTAAATTAAAAAAATTAATACATAAGTGACTAAAATGACACAAGATAAATACTTTAGTGACCATTAACATAATTTATCTTATCTATTGCATGTGCACCGAAAAGCTGCACCTAATTTTTTATATTATTATTTCTGGAAAATTGATGGCTCGGACTTCCCAAACCCTAGGGCATATTTATTGGCTGTGACAGGCTCGTGAGCACATTCAAAAGAATAAGGGTAAATTACATTTATCTCCTCTGAGGTTTATGACAATAACACAGACCACTAATTTGTTTTGAAATTTCACTGCACTCCCTTCTCGTTCTCTTACACATACCAAATTCACCCTTACATACAGGAACTATTAGTGACGGTGTTAAAACTGCTGAGGTCACCACTTGCTTGCTTTCAAAATACCATTCTTACCCTTTTCTAGTGAGATGAATATTAATTGAAACATGAATTTCACAATTTGTTTAGACATCCACTTCTACCAGAACCATCATCTTCTCTTTGCGCATCCCCACACATTACCATTGCCACTGGCACAACCAATCAACACCACCATCACTCTATCATAGGGTGGACACCGATCCACCCAACCCACTTTTATAATGGCTTGGGATTGTTATTTTGGTTTATTGGGATGAGGCGGATTCATATTTTAAATCCACTCTCTATTGAAAGGGGCTAGAAAATATAATTTTTGGCTCGGCCTGTATGTCTAATATATTTATTATTTGCGTAATTATTTGAGCAAATGGAGAAAATAAAGAGAAAATGGTTATACTTTATTTGGCATGATGTTCACGGACAATGTATGTTTGGATTAAAGTTGAAAATATTTTTTTTGGTATGAAATTGTTGGTTAATGTGATCACTTTATTTTTTAAAATTTAGGAGTCCCAACAAATAAATATAGTGGGCAGAATTAGGAATTTAAAAATTATGGAGCTGAATTTGAGAATTCAATATTAGGCCCACATCGGTTTGGGCCGGACTTGGATAGACATAAACCTTTTTATATATAATGCAAGCCCGTCCCGAAAAATATCCACTCCTACTCCATCAATACCAATACCAAACTGGTCATGCCTAATTATACTCTTGCCATTATTTATTTTTTTATGAATAAATTTAATGTATCAAAAATCTTAAATCATTTAAAATTTTCTCAAATAAATGTGTTGTGCTGTGCTGTGCCCCAGCCAGACCCAACCTAACCCATCACTTTATCTGTGTGGGGTTAAATTTTTAACAGGTTGTATTGTGCTTAGATTTTAACATATGGTATCCCTTTCAATCCATTTTACTCCTCTAAATCCAACTCTCAAAAATCCTTTATAATTGTAAACAACACGCCACCATTATCAAATAATCAAGAATTAATCACCAACCATCATCTGATAATCAATTAATCACCAACCATCATAACACAATTCCTGATCACATCTCTAGAACAATCAACACCACCATCCCAGAAAATTTATCACTACCATTGTCAAAAAATCAACACCACCATCGCCAAATAATCGCCACAACCGACAATAGCACCACTCCCAACCGTAACCCAACACTAACTCTACCCACCAGTTCACCACTGTGGATCATCATGGATTCGGGGATACTGCGGTCCCTGCAAGGTTGCAGGGACCCGAAACGATATTGTTTTGGGCGTGTTTTGTCTCAAAACGACGTCGTTTTGATCCAAAAATGTATTGCCCCAAAACGACGTCGTTTAGGGGCAAAACACACCCAAACGACGTCATTTGGGGTCTCTGCAACCCTGCAGGAACCCCACCCATTGCAGAGACCCCGAATCCAGATCATCTTCCTAGGTAAATCTCTCTTTTCATATCAATAAATCAACACCAAACCCACGATCTTTGCCCTCAACTTTTATTGCTTCTATTACATTAGAAATCTTTAATTCCATTTCAATTAATATTGCAAGAGAAGGGATTTAGTAATTGGAGGAAAGATTGTAAACCCTAGAATTTCCGAGAGCTGGCAGAGCAGGGAGGGTGTTATGACGATTTACTAGAATATCATCATCTGAAATAGATGTTCATCACTCGATGGACGAGGGGAGTCTCGGTGGTCTTTAGCTTCAAGCAAGTGGGCATGCCGCGATGGGTAACTGGAGGCTGCGATAGGGTGGTGTGGTGGTGGCGGCCGAATAGGGTTTGTAGTGGTGTATTAGGTAGGCAGTGGTGGATAGGGTTGTGGCGTATAGAGACGGTGGTTCGCAGGATGTGGATCTGTGAGACAGTGACGGTGGCTTGGATCTGGTGGCGGTGGTGGAGAGTGAGGGGAGATAAAGGAGCTATGGTGGATTTTTTTGATGATTTTGGTGATAGTGGTTCTTTGCTTGGGTTATGGCGGTGACTTATGGCTACGCATTGAAGCAAGAAGAGGAAGACGGAAGGGGGAATGATTCAGTGTGGTTATTGGGTTTGTTCTTGGGGAGATCGACATTTAATCATGAGGGTAATATTGTAAAATCACACACTCTCTTAACGATGGTTAGCCGACATAAATGACGGTGGGAGGCTGGTGAAATTTTTAAAAAATCAGGGGTAGTCTCTGTCATTGTCATAAACCTCAAGGGAGGTAAATATAATTTATTAAAAAAATAAATATTGACGATAACACCGGTTAATAAAAAATTAAAAGTGAAAGTAATAAGTTGAAATCTTTTGCCGTGACTAACTCAACTTTGTTATTACGATTGTCGTAAAATATTCTCTTCGTCCAATTTATTTATTTATTTTGAAAAATTTAACTTTTTAATGTGTTAAAGACATTTCATTTCTGAAGCTACCTTTCAACACAATAATGAAATTTTCTTATTAAAAGTGACAAAATAGATGTATCACACTTCAATTAAAAGTGTAAAAATATAATAGAAGAAATCTACAACATTTTAACTACCCAAAAAATAACCTGTAATATTTTGATAATTTAACTTTTAAAAGTG
>BRYE01000027.1:6163675-6166175 GCA_030159115.1 Actinidia arguta var. hypoleuca
TCTATTATAATATTATTTTTTCATTCTATTCATAAGTTTTTTTTCAACCGTTATATTTTTAAATAGTAACGTTATTCCAACAGTTTTATTTTTTAAAGGATATTTTTAATATGGTCATATTATTCAAAAGATGGTATTTTTTAAAGTATATTTTGAATTAGCCCCTCTTGATCGTATTTCTCCCAATAAAGCAGGATGTCCATGACGTATACGTGTTGGATGAACTAAACTTTCATTAAATTTTATTTTTCCATTAGAAGGGGCTCGTGCGTGTTCTACAGTACCCCTGTGAATACTCCGCCGGTATGAAAATAGTTTTAATTGAAAGTGAAAGAATTTTAAAAAAATATTTTAGTAAAAGTATACGGGTGTAAAATATAATTTATGTTTTAAATATAATGTAAATAGTGACAGGTTAAATATGACTAGACACGGTAGCAAATTTATTTTTATAGGTTATTTTACCTAATCAAAACATGCCAATTCATCAACTAGATTATCTCCTCCTGAAGCTAATTATCCAAATCAAATCATATGCACGACGTCTGGATGCTAGGGTTTGAGAGAAACCATTGGAGGGGGACTGCGAGATCGGGAGAAGAACACGATTGTAAGGGGAGAAAAAGATGATGGAGAGAGAGTCAGATATCTTCGTGAGACCGTGAGCGATTTGTTCTTGAAAGATTTTGCCATCCAAAGGGTTCGAACCTTGGTCTTGGGTGTGCTAAGTTATCGACATTGTAGGTTTTTGGCGTCGTGATTTCAGTTTTAAAAATGGGTGAAAATGACATGGTCTCTACTTCCCGAAATTATGATAATTTTGGAAGTCAAAATTTATTTTCTCAAATGAAATTAGCAAAACCAAACCTACTTCCATAACTTGTTTCTAAAATCTTAGAAGAAAAATAATGTGAAAACAAAATGGTTACCAAACAAAGCATATACGTTCAGTTTTGATTTTGAAGATAATGAACAAAAGATAAATGACCAGAAATATATAACTCACTATTTTTGCAGAAAGCAAATAAGCTCTGAATGCTTATGTTTGGATGTAAAAATATATTGCATTGGGTCTGATAAATGGTAATCCTGTATTTTCCAAAATCATTGCTTTTAACTAGTAGAAGTGGTATTATTTTATAAAACAAAATGTTGTAATTCTAAATCTATTGAATGTTATAAATAAATAGTTGTTTCAACACTAAGAGCATCCACATCAGGCTGGCTAAAAGCCTCTTTAGCCTTATTTAGCCAGCTAAAACCTAAAAAATGATTCGCATCAGACTAGCTAAAATAGTCCGGAGTTTTAAATATGACTAGGAACTTTTGTTCATCAGTTATATAAAAAGATAAATTATATTTTGCACTATTACAATTTTACTAAAATACAATTTTTTAGATCCTTCATATACTGTTAAATTGTATCAATTAAAATTCTAAACTTGGCACTTACATTCATATACTGTTAAATTAAGAGTTACATCAAAAATAACCGTTTAAATATGTAACGGTTCGAAAAAAATATGACCATTTTAAAAATAAAATACTACCATTTGAATAATAAGATTGTTTTAAAAAGATGATTATTTTAAAAATATATCCTTTAAATAATACCACCTTTGGAATAATGTGATCATTTAAAAAATATGACCATTGAAAAAAAAAACTTATAATAATAATAAAATTGTTATATTGGAATAGAATTATAATATAGAAGCTCATAGAGATATCTTTAAAAAAGTGACAAACTAAAATAGAATTTGTAATTTTTAAATTATAATTTGGCTCAAATTTGTTTAGTTTTGATGTGGATATTCTAAGAGGTTGGTCCGGTAAATGAACACATTCTTTACAAGTTGTAGCATAATGCTTTGTTTGAGTCATACTCTTAATACTACTACCACAGACTCCGTCTCTCTTTCTACTAACTAGCATTGTCCCGTGCTATGCACGGATAAGTGATTATAATTTATTTTTAATCTAAATACATGCTATATTTTATAATATTAAATTAAAGTTTGTGTAATTTATCTAAAATTTATTTCAATAATATTTTTTTTTTTAGGTTGGGAAGATATATAGTAATTACTTGTGTAGGTCCATAGGGATATGAAACATTTAGAGTTTCTTTCTATTTTTTTATTCAGTATTACTTTATCTTGAGAAGAATCTTTAAGGAAACAATAGTTGACAATTTTTTTTGAGAAATTCCATGTAAAATAGAGAAACAGTGACTTTTTTTTCAAAACTAAATTTGCTTAGTATATAATGTAGATTATTTTTTTTATTTTTTTTGTAGCTCTATTTTAGGAGAGAGAATGGAGAGATTTTGGTGGTAAAGAGATTTGAAATGAGAGATGAGAGAATTGACATGTGAATTTTTAGTTTTTTTTCCTAAATTTTTATGCATGTGTCACATGACACTATATTGTTATGGTCTCTAGTATTGATAAGTATTTATCGTGAAAAGAAAAAATAGATAAAGGAAACAATAGTTTTT
>BRYE01000027.1:6168675-6171175 GCA_030159115.1 Actinidia arguta var. hypoleuca
AAGAACCAATGGCATCCATCCTTCACATCTATCCAAATGGAGCCTATAATTCTCCGCAAATTGTTGCATTCAAACGCTGCAACTGTGGTCACATTGGATTTGTAATCCAATCACATATCTAACCCAGTCAATCAACCAAAGAGGCGCTCCTTGAATTTTCCACTTTAGGTCTAACTCTGTCAGAAAGTGTTGATTCCTTAAATCTTGATTGTCTGATATCCATGATATGTAAATGTTAACTACTTTTAGCCAATGACTAATTGGATATAAAAGCTGTCAATAGCTGGACCCAAATCAATTCGACTCAACACGCTTTTGTCCCAATTACTTTGGAAGTATTCATGTATCTGTTTCAAGGATTCACATAATAGTATATGACATAGGTTGGTGAAACATTTGTTGTTTATAAGAAATTGTTAGGGCAGGACTGCCTTTATGGCCATTTAGGTACTCGCGCTAGGATCCCAATTTTCCCAAGCCCCAAATTTTACCCTCTTTATTCTTTGTTGTGTGGTCCCCAAAAAAATTCTTCTTCCCTAAAGGTCTGGTAAAATGAAAGACTTCCATTGTTTAAAAGGCTTAAAGGGAAATAATTCACTTTAAACTCTTGTGCTTTGTCCTAAAAATGCATACATACCCTTTATTCTTTGTTGTGAGGTACCCCAAAAAAATTCTTCTTCCCTAAAGGTCCAGTAAAATGAAAGACTTCCTTTGTTTAAAAGGCTTAAAGGGAAATAATTCACTTTAAACTCGTGTGCTTTGTCCTAAAAATGCATACATACCCTCAACTTCAAAACCATACACTGACACAGACTAAATTGAAACCCCCAAAAAATTCTTCTTCCCTAAAGGTCCAGTAAAATGAAAGACTTCCTTTGCTTAAAAGGCTTAAAGGGAAATAATTCACCTTAAACTTGTGTGCTTTGTCCTAAAAATGCATACATACCCTCAACTTCAAAACCATACACTTACACAGACTAAATTGAAAATGTGAATGGCCTTGATGGATTTTTTAATTACTTTTTCAAACCATTCAAATTTAAAAACAGTGCCATCATATCCCTCTCATTTTCTCACTCTATACTTATCACCTCAAACCTATTCTCTCTCTATGTCGCTTTTACATATGTAAACCTAAGAAGTACGAATACAGATACAGATAGGGGACATGGACATGATACAAACAAGTGGATACGTAATTTTTTAACAATTGACCCCGTTTAAAATTTAAAAAATTGCATTATCAACCTGTGCGTCTATTGAGTGTCCCCAACATGTCCCTGGCGTGTCCGCGCGTACCCAACATGTCCAAACAAAAAACAAAAAAATAAATATTGAACACGTATTTTCGCATGTCTGAGCGTGTCTGGTCCCAGACGTGATGGACCGTGCTTTCTAGATGTAAACCTATGTCAATATCACACTACCAAATTGCCCGTAGCTAATTGAAACAAACACTTTCGGGTGTCAACTTTCTTCTCTTGCCAGTGGGAGTGTACCACTTCGTACATCCCTTTGCACTAGGAGTGTATGAGATCCCGATTGGACCGGTTCTTTACAAAACCAAGAACCAACCCACTACCAGTTCTATAGAATTTGGAACCAACCCCGAACTATTAGCCTATGTGGAAGTGAACCAGCAAAAAGATCAGGTTATGGTTTGGTCTCGGTTCTAAATTGTTGGCAAAATCATACCAAATGACATATCAAATGTAACATTTAAATTTTCACATTCAAATGCCAAAGCTAAGCATCTAAAATATTAAACCTAACATCCAAATTTTGAACCATCTAAATTCCAAAATAGCATAACATTCCATTCCAAAAGAAACTAAGCATAAAGCCATAAATTAAAATCCAAGAGAAGTGAAAACTTTATATAATGCTATGGTAGAAATTAGGGTTAGGGAGGGTTCCATTTACATACAGAGAGAAATATATACATGTGTATATACACATAAATATCAGTTTAGTTTGGTATGAACCGTGAGTCTTAAATAAAAAAACTAGAATTAGATCGTACCAACCGGTTCTTTGATTTTGGGAACCAAAATGAGACCATTTAGATCGTAGAACCGGACCAATCTGCGTTGTTCAGTTCGGTCCTATACGGTTCTATTTAACCGTTCTTCTAGTTTTTTGGACACCCCTACATGGCACGGAAAATCCACTTAGTACAAAATGGGATAATTGACTGGTATAATGATCAACCTCATCCAAATTCCTAATTATAATGTACGAATATGCATGATTAGCCTATTTTGTGTTCTGTCTGTCTCTTCTCATTTTGCATTTCAACAATCAACAACTTCACAAAGCTGATGATATCAAGAGGAAAAGCAAGAGAAACTGATGGGATAAAAATCAATATCATTTTTTTAGTGGGAGAAGTGGATTACTATTTTTTGCAAGGAAGAGAAGAGAAAAGATTAAGAAGCTTGATTTGTTTTTGAGTCTTGCTTAACTAGACTTTTGTCATTAGATGCATTTTACTATTTTT
>BRYE01000027.1:6188675-6191175 GCA_030159115.1 Actinidia arguta var. hypoleuca
TGAGAGAGATTTGGGACATGAGACAAGGGACATTAGCGATTCAAGTTTTTCCCTGGTATGAACATTTAATTCGGCTCATTTTCCTCTAACCCAAACAAGACACACACAAAAAAAAAAAAAAAAAATTGATACAGTAAAATCAATAAATTGCTCACTCATATTAATTAACGGGGTGGTGGGTTCAACAACATTATAGTCGACGTCCTTTTCCCTACTTTTCTTCACCTAATTTTGACAATTAACCCCCTTAGATAATACTATTAATTCGGACGGCTATAAGTACACGTACCTACCTCTCTCTCTCTCTCTCTCTCTCTTAGAAGTGCTACAAAGATGACAGAAACGTCATGATCTGTTTAACTCTTGTTAAAATGCATGCATGATTTTCAACATACATCTGTGACTTCCCTAATCACTAGACCAAGTACAACTAACCTAGAAAATCAATTCCCATGTGCGCTTATAAATCCCTTCCCACGAACCTGCTTAATTTAATTATCTTGACCTCCCAAAAGATTTGAGAAGAAAATGGAAACCACCACCACCACCACCACCAATGTCAAACTGGCCTCCTAATTAAATGGCCTTCCTCGAAACTTTCCAAAAGCAGTTTTTGTATTCTAGCACTTCAAAAGTCGTATCAATTTATTCATTACAGTTCTTATTTTGAAGAAAAAAACTAAATTAAAAGGTATTGAAAAGTCGACTATAGAAAACTACCATTTTAATGCTTTTAGATTATCTTTTACCGATTTTAAAGTTCTGACAATTCACTAAATGAGAGTGGGGTTCAGCTGCTATCTGTTTTCTCATATTAATACAGTACCTAGTCTATTATATATTGCAGCCCACAATATCATGAAATAATTTGTTTATGAATCCCCACAAATTCATTTGGTTTATTTTACTTTTATTTCTTCTTACTCGCCGACAACTAGTTTTTGTGTCACACATAGTGGGCTCGAATTAACATATGAATACTGTGGGATGGTGGTGGAAATAGAATATAGACAATAGAAAGGACTTGATTGGTGTCGGAAAATCCCTGAAATTGATATGCAAAGCAAGAATAAGTGAGAAAGTCTCACGGATCTGCTCTGAGGAGATTTTTTGATAGTCTAGTAATCGGAGAAAAAAGAGCAAATATAAGAAAATGCTCTAAAAAATGGAGAGTAAGTTAGTATCTATTAAGTTCGATGTGTGTTTGAGACCCCACCTTGTGTCAGAGTGGGTGGCTGACCAAATCATATCTGTAGGCTAAAGCAGGTGGTCTAGCCAGTCATGTCACCAGAAAAAGTAATCTCATGTGGGAATGATTGGTGAGATGTCCTGTATGTGTTTGTCATCTCGATTTAACTCAGTATGACTGTAAGTCTGAGCTAGTTCTTCGAGGATGATAACAAGCTTGACTTTAACCGTTAGTTCCCCCTTGGGGCCTGATTTACTAAATGTGGGCTTGGTTGGCCTAGCTGTATATGGGCCCAATAGGGTATTGAGCTTAGGTCTATATTTTATGTCCTTACAGATGCGATATGATACAAATACGTTGACATGCCAGAATTAATCGAAATACTAAGATATATCGATACGGGTGATACACCAATAACAATAGAGGGCCAGAGAGAAGTTATTATAATTAGTTTGAACCTCTTGATCAATCAATTTTGGGGGTATCATGAAACAAAATGTGAATGTTGATGCCCAATTTTGTGTTCCACGTTTTGGGACATGATAGTTTCTAGTGCTGTGCCTGATGCTGAACTTTAGAACGCATCAACACTAAACAGTGCACTCAGAGCAAGCCATGGGCTTTTCTTATAGGAAGCAAGGATATAGATATGGAATATGGGTATGATTCGATACGGGTGCGAATATACGTCTAAATCTAAAAATTTGGATACAGATATGGCGAGGATACGCCAATAATAAAATTTATATTTTTATATTTTTATTATTGAATTCAGTAATAATAATAAAAAAAAATTGAACGATACTTTAATATTAGCATTTAAAATTATTTTTGAAAATAAGAGTTAAAAAAAAAACCTTCTAAACGATCTAAAAACCCTACTACTATAAATTTGTTATTCTATTCTTTCCTAACAAGTAATCCAAATATAATTCAACTATAATTGTATTTATCCTATCAACTATAATCTAATACTATGCGAAACATATTATAAACTTAATTTGATAATAGTTCGGATACGCAACTTAAATATCTCAAAAGTGTCTGCTACTTCTTGAAATAAAAAAAATAATTTCAAAAATATCCGATACATTTTAAAAGTATCTGATAAGTATCCGTAAGTATCTGAGAAGTATCGTATCCAATAAGTATCCGTTACGAATACGTTTCCCTTCTTCATATCTTTTCTTTAATTGGTCTAGGAAAACAGAGAGAGAGGTTTTATTTGTTTTTGGTAGGAGAATTAATGTGACTACATCTCAAATTACAAATTGGACATGCACGATCTTCACGTTGTATTTATTTTTTCAA
>BRYE01000027.1:6196175-6198675 GCA_030159115.1 Actinidia arguta var. hypoleuca
AAGAACTGTACCCAATGTGTAGGGTCAAATTCCATCTATATGAGGACATGATTTAGTACTACTATACGAATTGAATGGTTGAGCTTTTAAAACCCAATAAGGACTCTAGAGTCTAGCTCTCCAATGAGTGGGCTTAAATCCTCATTAATATATGAGTACACGATATGCTTGCTACATGAGTTGAGTGATTGAGTTGCGTTACACCCAATAAGGAAAACTCTAAAGTTTAGCTCTAGGAATTACCTTGTGGTGAGATTTTTTTTGAGAGGGAGTTACATTAACGAATCCATTGCTATTCCTTCTAATTATAAAAACACCTCAATTTAATACAAAATAGATTTTTGGATAAATAACTATAGTGTTTCTATGATTGAGTGTGCATATCCTAAATTACATATTACATATCGATGGTTGCGCAACAAAGATACTAAAAAAAAGTATAACAATCAATACTGCACTTGTTTTCATGTTACCAATTGGCTTACCACTTCTTATTAATCGATTACATAATTCTTTGTTACATAACAAAGACATTAAAAAAATATATAACAATCGATTTCAGAATTAACTGTGCACTTCTTTATATGATATCAATTGATTTATAACTTTTTATTAATACATTTCATAATCGACTGTTACATAACAAAGACATTAAAAAAATGTATACCAATCGATTGCCCACTAATATTTGGGGTAATTGATTGTGGAGTCGATTGCTTGATGTAATTAAAATAGTTATGTAATTTAAAAAGTGACTTGCAAATCAGCATAATAAGAATTTTTTTAGACGGGTGGTCCAACATGTTACATGACAATTAAAAAATGGTCATGCTAACGTTTTTTCTAAGGTAAAGGAAATGTCAAAATAATGAAATTTTTATCGCACTTTTAAAGTAATTCACTTGTATTTTCTCCAAATTTTAATACATTTTTTACAGAAGCACAATCAGTTTTCACATGTCCTTCGAGATTAATGATCACCTTGTTTCTTTTTAATATTTCTTCTTGAGAAAATATAAAAAAAAAACTCTTAAACTTTCGATTAAATGTCTTATGGACGCCTAAACTTTAATTAAATACATGAACTTTGAATTATGTTACAAATTAGACATTTAAGCTCAAATTCTTTCCTAAATTAGAAGAAACAGTTTATGTTGTTACTTAGCTAACCACACGAGGCATTGACTTTAAAATCTTAATACTTTGGAGGCCTCGAATCCTGCCATCTCAAATATTACACCATATTTGATTAGATCCACGATCTAATTACAATCACTAATTCAACAATGATTAAATATAAAATCATCCTAATTCTTCTAATCACTCCTTCTCCAAACCATTAAATTAGGAGGGTTTTTTATATTTGCCCTTTCTTCTTTCCTCCCAAGATGTCTTGAAACTAAACTAAACAAGTGATTATCCTCTCCTTTCCCTTTCTTTCCTTAATAAGTCCAAACATAGCATAAAGGTGAACAGCCACCTTGCACTTTTGCATGAACAATTCTCTCTCTTGGTTAGACAATTGGGATTGTGCAAACTAAGTTGTAGATATATAACAATAGCACAAGAACAAAACAAATTGTATTTACATTTGTGTTACACCCATATTAGCATGTTTTCAAAAAAATATATATATATATATTTATATATTCAAGGGGGGCTTGGTAATTTTTTTTAGGTGGGATCAATGAAAACATTTAATTAAGTCTTTCAAAATCAGTGAACATAATTTCACTCATACAAATCAGTATCAATCATCTATTTCGCTATTTAACAAAAACAGTTTTAACTTTCGCAAATCACGCACACAAAAAAACTTTTAGTACATTCATACAAATATTTTTACAAAGAAAGAAACGTGCAAATATTGTATTTGCAGTGATTAATTTGTGTTCCTTTTCTTTTTTTTAATAACCCAAAATTCCCGCTTAGCTCAATTGAGTTCAAGAGAGACTAATTTGAAAATCCTGAAGTTAATAGTTGAACAAACTCTAGTGGCCTTGAAGAGACTCGAAATGCCAACTCCTTAAATAGAGGTGTCAAACGTGCCCGCCGTATCGTGCCGTGCCACTTTTCTTCTGTGCCAACCGTGCTTCGTGTCGGGCCGGTCCGGGCTCATTTACTTAACGTACATTTCCGTGTTGTACCTTAATCGTGTCGTGTCGTGCTATTTTTTCTTTATTCGTGCCGTGCCATGCCATTTTGTAACTGTGTCGTGCCGTATCGGCCCATTTACTTAATCGTGTTGTGCCATGTCAGCCCGCTTACTTAATCGTGTCATGTCGTGTCGGCCCGCTAACTTAATCATGTGACTAGTGTCGTGCCCGTCTACTTAATTGTGTTATGCCATACTCATATTTTAATTGTGTCATGTCGTGTCGGCCGACTTACTTAACCGTGTGACTCATGTTGTGCCGTCACTACAAGAAATTTGGTATTTGATGACGAATTAAATTGGTCTCAAATTGCATGTTTTTTCTCTCAAATGGTATAGGTGACA
>BRYE01000027.1:6213675-6226175 GCA_030159115.1 Actinidia arguta var. hypoleuca
ATTGGGTGCAAATGTCGTGTTTTTTTATTTGTATGCTAGCTTTTCCCGAAAAAAAATTTATGAATTGGTTGGCTTATTTTTATGCATTTTTGTATGACTTTTTTTGCTCGTATCCTGACAACATTACGAAAATTTGTGAATTAGTTATGAATTTATAAGAATTTGTGACTATTTTTTGATTTATCTACTAATTGACCGGTTCTTCCGGTCAAAATTGATGACATGACACATTCTTGATTATACATTGGGTGCAAATGACGTGTTTTTTTATGTGTATGCTAGCTTTTTCGAAAACTTTAATTTATGCCACCAAATTGGGCCATAATTTTGTTTCTTTGTACTCGTCCATCCATTTTCAAAGTGTATTATGCCAAATTTGTCGAATTACATCCTTTCCTACTATTGTATATATAAGGTCACCCTCTTTTTTTCAAGCTCCATTGTAATTTTTTATTATTGAATTGCATATATATAAATATATATATATATATAGTTAACCGTAATAACAGTTTCTAAAACTCTCTAAAATTAATCAATATAAGAGTAAATTCATAAAAATAATAAAACTCGCAGCATTATTTGAAGAAAAAAAAAAACTACTTCACCTAATAGTTATGCTTCTCCATTTTTACATTTTATTCTCTAAGAGCAAATCATTATCTTAATTCTTTTCTCATTATTTGCGCATGACTTAGCTGTGCGTGTCTCAAAATCTAGAGTAGATCGGTTGTTGGGGTTTCTATTGCCAGCATAGGAGGTAGCAACCCAAGTGGGCACAACCGCGTTTCAATGGCCAAAGAAAAATTAAATGCATCTTACGTAGCTACTTTTCATGTATAGGATTGGAGTAGTTAAAGTTTTATGTCGCTACTGCTATTTATCTGAACTAAATTTAAAGCCACATTATTCTGAACGAGATGAAACGTCTCTTTCAACTTAAAGTTCGAAGAAGCCTATTATTACCGATAACCAAATTATTCCTCTTGTGGCACCCTAAAACGAAATCCTAGCTTCATCACTAAGCTTGGCCCCTTGGCGTGCTTCCACCAGATGGCGAAAAAACTACTTTTAGGGTTTTTAAAATTTTTGATTATAGGAAATCGAATAACAAAAAATAAGTTTATGTTCGCGCATGCATGAGAGAGAGAGAGAGAGAGAGAGAGAGAGAGAGAGAGAGAGAGAGAGAGAAAGTCTTGATACATTGCTTGTGGTTCATGAATTAGGAGTAATCCTCTACCATTTTAGGCAAGTTTTTGGGGACAAAGGCCAACCAGTTGGACACCCCACTTTTGGTTTAATAGAGAGGGACCCCCCCCCCCCCCCCCCTACTGACATGAAAGAAAGTCTTGTTCCAGTCCTGGTGCAATGATTTATTACACACACAAAAAAAAGTCTCCAAAGGTAAGCATTAATTCATTAGGGACATGTCCACACATTTCAATTCTTCATCTAACAAAATTAAAGATGTACACCCACTATGGTGCATGGTTTCGTACCTTTGAAATTCTGCTGTGCCTCTCCCTATAAAGATTGAATCATTGCTTTCACATACCCGTAGGCCTCACCTAACAAAGAATAGCTTGTTAGTTGTTAACATATACATTCAATGCCAAAATTAAGGTTTGGATCCTCTCTCTCCATCTAACATATTACTGTTTTTGAGGGGTAATTAGTATTAAAAAAGGAGAACCACTTTTGGTATGGATTGGTTTTGACGTTGTGTATATTTTATTATTTCAAAATTGTCCGACTAAAATATATTTTAATAATTTAAAGTCTTTTGTTTTTTAATCAAAACAACGATAAATGCAATCAGTGGCGAACCCAGAATTTTTTTTCAGGGTGGGCAGAAATTTTTCATCAATAAGATCAGTGGCGGAGTCAGGAAAAATTTTCAGGGGGGAAAATTGTATTTTTTTTAAGAGGGGCATTTATAATTTTTGAGGGAGCAAATTGCAAAAAAAATTCTTAAATTATAGGTAAAAAAAAAAAAATCAAAGTTGAGGGGGGCAACTCTGGTCACCATGTGGTTCCGCCACTGAATAAGATGATAAATTCTAAGATAATACAATGAATACGATAATATTCATAATTCTATATATTAATAGCATTTTTTTTAAAAATAATTTTAATTTTTTTTTTATCTTAATCAATTTAATTTTTTTTTTTCAAAATTTAGGGGGGGCGGCCGCCTACCCTCGGCCAAGGGTGGGTCCGCCCCTGAATGCAATTACATGTATTGCAACACACTTTAAATTTAAAATGAAGTAACTATTTCACAATTCAAATGAGCGCTAGTAAAACGTGGTTTTGATTTTTCAACTTTTATTGCATAGTGATTCTTGTACTTTGTTTTTCTCTAAATGCGTGCACTCTATTTTTTTATTCTTTAATAAAATAGCCCAAATGCTCTTCTACATCCGTAGAATTATTAAGCAAACGTAAGTACGATAATACAAATAGAAGGGCGGGTATTTTTACAATTTCACCTATAAACGTAAAAGGAGTTGCATTAGGAGAAAAATGGAGTGTGATAATGGCTTTCTAAGAGTCAAAACAAGTAACATGTCCGTACAAAACCCTATATCAATATGGCTCAGATAGACAGTACTGTCATATGCCATAATTGTATCTATATGCTTTGTTCACGTAAGAAAAGTCCCCTCCACCCCCCACCCAAATTTAATTTACTCTATCCTTGCCCCTTTTATGATCTCTCCTCCTTTATTGTGCATCATGTGGTCTATGGTCCATGGGCAAAGTACCTTGGATTTTTCTTCTTTCTTTTCTCAATTTTTTTTTCTCTATCTATTTTCTCTATGTAGTTCGGATATTTGGTGAGAAAAAATAAAATAAAATAAATAATAATAATAATAATAATAATAATAATAAAAGTGGCATGGAACTAAACAATCGAATTAAAATGATTGACTTGACACATGATTTTTAAATTATTATTTTTTACAAACTAACGTTGTAATTCGCCAACTTCATTCTTGATAGTTTTATTATTTTGTCAACGAACAATCCCAATCAAATGGGTGGAAGGAGTTTGTTTTGACAACTCATATATGAACCCCACACATACCCTACCACCTCATCACTTAAGTCCTGTTTGGGAAACAGCTGATTTCCTCGTCTGAGTCCAGTATGAGCAAGCCCCCTCAATCATTAATTATACGTTTTTTTTTAATAGAAAAAAGGTAAATTTCATTGAAGTCCCCTGATATTTCTAACAAATACAATTATCTCCCTTATAGTTTTTTAAAATATTATTGATCTTCTTTACTTTTGAAACTGTCATCAAGATTCTTCATAGACCTAATTTGTTTTTAGCAAAAATGACAAGAGCTTCCGTATTTTTTTCTCAACACACCAATTGAAATCCAGAGACATTCTCCTCTTCTTTTTTTCTCATAAAAGCTCTATTGATTCAATTTTCTCTTGTAAAGTTATAATCCTTTTTTATTTTCTATTTTCTTTTGTAATAAATACTAAACTTTTTATAGTAATACATAAAAAAATGAAATGAGTTTTTTTAATTTCATTAAAAGAAATCCTTAAATATGTGTAGATTATGAGCACTCCAAAAGTAAACTATTTAGATTATTTTTTTTAAAAAAACTAACATTTAATAAAAAAATCAAGATAGGGGTAGTTTATGAATAAATGGTGATATTTTATAATAAATAAATAAATATTTTTTTACGTATTTTTTGATTAGGAGCACTTAAAAATTAGAATATTTAGATTTTTTTTTAAATTACTTATTGATAAAAAAAATAAAAAATAGGGTAGTTTATGAATAAAAGATGTTTTGGGAAAAATATAATATTTATCTATTTTAATTGGTATATTTAAAAATATAAAATTTATAAATTTAATGGTAATTTTGTTATTTCTACCAAATATTGGCTTTGGAAAATCTTGATAATAGTTTTAAAAATAAGAGAGGTCAGTGCTATTTTAAAAAGAGTCTTACACTGTTGATTGCCCTAAGGGCAATTTATAGCATTTCTCTTTTAAAAAAATTACAAGGAAGACGGGTGTATTTTCCATAAATCTCAAGGGAGATAGTGAAATTTACCAAAAAAGAAAAAACTCTCAGTGAGGAAGCTATATCTACTATATAGGCATATATCTAATTACTAGACTTAAGCTGAAAAAACTCCATGCACGGCCATGTGAAATAATATGTCCTGCCTACCATACTTCTCGCTCTCGCTCTCGCTCTCTAAAATGTATTCTTGTTGCAAGAAAATAGACACAGAACAGGCAACATGTAGAGGATATCTTTGGTATTTCCTATTTGAGAAAGTTGGTTGTGATCTTTATGTCAAGTTAGCCTTGTCATTGAAAAATCCTGGCCGTTCGATCCATCACGATATAACTTTCAGAGAAATTTATGATGATATATATATATATATGTATGTATGTATGTTTTTAGTTTTATTTCTTTTGATGAAATTATAAGGTTTGGGACCATGAATGGATCATTGATGAATATGGACCCCAATATTGATTTGTATATGGATATGTATTCACCCCAATAATCATTGTTGTGATTTTTGATACTCGTTCTTTAAAAATTTCTCAAAAAGAAAAAATGTTAAAAAGATGTTTTCAAATTCTCGCAAATCATTTTAGATAAAAATAAATAATTATCACAGCAATTCCTGAAATAATTTCTAAAACGTATTTTGCAAAATTAATTTAAAAAATAAACCAAATAGAGCCTAAATCTCTCTTCTTACATACTAGATCACATGTATATGTGATATTTGCAAAATTATATATATATATATATATATATATATATATATATATATCAATCTCTAATATTGAAATATCTTAATCATGTGAATCCAATTCATCCGAGATTTTCTAAAAATGTATTATAGTATTATTGATGTTATCCAATGTTTAATTTCCACCTTGTCATAATAATCATTAGTGAAGCTAAAATATAAATAGAGGAAGTAACTTGGTGGGGATCCAAGGACCTAAAAAGTCATCTCCAGAATGGGTTTTAAAAAAGAATTTGTATGCGTATTTGATATTTTATTTAAAAATAAACATTAATACATTTTGAAACAACTATTTTTTAAAAAAATTTACTAAAAGATGAGATTATGGGGTTAATTTCAAAAAACAACTAGTGTAGTTCAATTTAAAAATCCAATTCTTACTTTTTTTACAAATAAATTTTAAATTTATACGAGAAAAATATCGTTATATGTATTGTAAGGAAGTTTTAACCTTTTATACTAAAAAAAAAGTTATTTCTTTGGATTATATAAATTTGAAAAATTAAATTATGGTTCAAGAAACTCACTCTTGAAAAATTCTAGCTCCGCCACAGTAGTAAGCAAGAAAAAAGAGAAAATAAAGTATAGGGATTTCTAGTTAATTGTAGGTAGAAATACATGACAATATTCTATTCTCAATCCTAAAGAATACGAAACGAAAAACACAAAAACAAAAATTATCATAGAAAATGGTTCAGAAACTTAAAGTTTATGGATCAAATTCACTTTTACCAAAATTAAATGTACGCTCTTTATTTAATTTTTAGATGATTTTCAGGGTTTAATATTTTGTATAAAACAACATTTTTGCTGCATCGGAATCAAATGGAGAAATCTACTGTAACGTTGTTACAAACTACAAAGGGACCAACCGGCCGATCTGTTCAATCATGTAACACGGTCCACCACCATGCCCCTCTCTCTCTCTCTCTCTCTCTCTCTCCTGTGAATTGATTGACGAAATGATGTGCAAAATCTTGGGCAAAGATTTGATTTGATCCAAAATATGCAATTGGCTAAGAAACCATTGCAGTCATGTGTCTAATAATAATCATAGGATTCCCTTGGTAGGGAGATTCTCTCGGGCTGTTGATAGTTGATATACTTTATGAGTAATAATGTAAAAACAAATCATTCCTACATAAATTTTAGGGTGAATTACACTGACTACTCCTGAAGTTTAGGATTAATACACAAAGTACTCTGATATTTAAAAAATAATAGTGACCTCCCCTGAGGTTTAAAACTTATAACAGATTTTTTCTGTTTTACACTAACCACCCTTAAAGTTCAGGGTTAATACACAAAGCATCAATCATATCATGAATGGGCAGTGGACAAATAGTAAGGGTACTTTGTGTATTAACCTTGAACCTCAGGGGTGGTTAGTGTAAAATAGGAGAAATATGTTATAAGTTCAAATCTCAGGGGAGGTCACTGTTATTTTTTAAACATCAGGAGTACTTTGTGTATTAATCCTAAACCTTAGGGGTGATCAATGTAATTCACCCTAAATTTTAAACATAATATTGTACTCTACAATTTGTTGATATTTCTTCAGGATTTAACTCTCGTCTCGTGTTTTTTAATTTGTATATATTAAATCTTTTAATTTAAAACCAATTATAACATAGATGTTTCGTTCGTCCCTGTTAATTTTAGTGAATGAAATAAGGCTCATGGCCAATACAAAAGGTCAAGGGGCAAAGAGATTGTGTTTTTTCCCTTTGCTCTTTTGTATAGGCCACACGAGTGGAAGATTTACATTGCAATGAATTTCAAAATTCAAGGATAAATATATTTAAATTAAAAGATAAGAGACAAAAATAAAATTTAAGTAAAAGTTGGTGGATATAAAATAAAAATTGTCCAAACTTTATTTACAATTTCAAATTACCCATAAAAATTCGTAGACCACAGTTGTAGTATTGATGCCATTTATGGTCCCTTACACACACATGAATGCCCCCTTACATGTCTCCTTTTCACGTTTACTGAATATTCAAATCTTATACAGAGAAATATTATTCACAATTTATTAGGGGGTAGTTAAGGTTTAATAAATGCATAAAAATATTGACAAGATTGTATTAAAATCCCAACTATTCTGATATTATGTCGTCTTTAATTACACAATTGTTAGCATAATTCTTATACGTAAATTAGACATACAAGAAGGGTTGCAAACGAACTAAGCCGGGCCGGGCCGGGCTGGGCTTTAATGTGCTTAGGCCTTTTTGTTAAATTTTTAGCAAACTCGAGCTTAAACTCAATGAAAATTTAACAAATCGAGATCAAGCTGTTCAAGAACGGCAAGTAACAAATGTAATAAAAGTTGGGGAAAAAAAACTTCTCTAATCCCTCTGCTTGCTCTTTATTCTTATAGGAAATGGCTCAATTTTAACAATTTCCTTTCTTTGCTTGTTTTATTAATGGAGAATTATGGAAAAAAATATTTTTTGAAAAATAAGAAAGTTTAAATATTCGTTTGATAAGAAATTTCTTAATTGAGAAAAATATATTCCGACTTCTCAATAAAATTAAATAACATTGTAAAATTGATTCTGAAGTTGCTTTTCACTATTGGTGCAGTGAAAATATTTTGCCAACTACCTAAAAGACTGTTGAGGTGCCAAAATATTTTTGTTGAAATAAATTTTTATTGTCACCCAAAAAATTAGAATATTCTGTGAAAATAATTAATTTACTTTAAAAAAATTCTAGACGAATAAATTTAGCTAGAATTTTATTTTCCGCTGAAACAACCTGGCCTTAATTTTAGTCATTTATGTTTGATTTTTCATTCTATACAAAATTGGGAAGTTATATATTCAAAACGCGCATAAGCATATGCTAATCAAGAATGTTGTCAAAATTGGCCTCTTAAGTTGGATCGTTGAGAGAGCCTATTGGATCGGATCATGATAAATTCGGTTTGAGAGTCGTATTGCGACATATATGTACATACCATTTTGAGCGGTTTAGGTGTAATAATCATCAAACAACTTAAGATTGGCTCTAAACACAACTATCTATGTAATACACACGTACTAGATAGCAATGAACCTATACTATATACAAAATGTAGATATAAATTTTCAAAATCTCTCTGGTTATAATTTTCAGAAAGTAATTTTGAAAATAAAAAGCATTCATGATTTTCATACATCTTGCCAAGTGTTTAACGAAAAATAGATTTCAAGAAATTAAAAGCATCTTTTTAATACTTTCTTAAAAATTAGTTTGTTTTGAAAAACCGTCAAACAAATAAAATTCTAAATAATAGATTGCAAAATTAATTCCGAAAACATTAACATCCAAATAGAACCATATTTCATACAACCAAGTCAGCTACTCTATGGCAGATATAACATTCAAATGCTGTTAGTTGACTTTGGCCGGATGACAACTTGTTACTACAATCTCTGATCTTTTTCTAAATAGGTCTAGGATTTTACTTTAACATTTAGAGCAAATTATTTCAATTGTTCCTAAAGCATTTATCTTATGTTACTTTGGTCCGTCATATATTAATTTTCTCAATTTTATTTCTAATATATACAATTGAGTCTTATCTGGTCCTTTGCTAGTTACATGATTTTCTTTCTAAGTTTTTTATTATAAATAAATAAATAAATTTTTTGGGTATGTGATGTCAATAGTAGATCTGAATCAAGTAATTGCAAATGTGGTTAGTCCAGAATTGCTAGCTATGGATGAACCCTACCAAATCGGATCCCGACTACTATGCTAGATTGGTACCTTAGCTATGGAAGAATCGAAGTGACATAATGTGAACAATTTAAGGACCATTGATATAGTTTGCCGAATACTATACTAGATTGGTACCTTAGCTGGCCCAGCATTCATTGCCATTTCTATCTTTTGTCTCTTGACTTGGGCTCTAAAGACGATTTTCTCTTTGACAAATAGCTCCATTCTAGAGAACCCTTGTGACTTATGTGTAATGCATGCTACGTTTATTGTTCAAAATTTAATTTGTTGACCAAGAGTAAACCTAACCATCAAGTAGTTTGAAAGATTAATTCTCAAATTCCCTATCCCAAATGCAGTGTTTACCAATTATTCTGACTATTTTAATTTATTATCTGATGTGGCATAATCTATGATCGTTAGATATGATTAATTTTTTTATTGAATCCATTGTATTAATGGTTGTTAGATGTGCCACATTAGATGGTCAATGAAAATGGTCAAAATAGATGGTAAACATAGCACATTTTTTATATTTGAATTCAGAATTTAGTGGAGGCAAATAAAAAGGAGAAGAAACAAAAAAAAAATAATGAATCTAACAATTCAAATCTAGGCCTTGTTTGGAACACATTTCTTTATGTTTATCTAGTTGTTTTAGTATTCAAGTTTTTTTGTCTTTATTGATTTTTTTTATACCATTTGATCAAAATTTTATATTTTTTCAATTGCTCCTGATGAAAAGATTCTGAAAATATAAAAAAAATCATCTAATTTAGTAAAAAATTCACTAAAGATAAAAATAAATTATTTTTACCATTTTTGGTGTTTAATATAATTTTCTTTTGCCCATCAATTAAAAACGAATACTAATAAAATAGTGGACCAATAGAAGAAATATACCTATTTATATTTTATAATTTATTATTGATCGACTCTTAATCTGCATCCGATCAACATAATTTTTTATAGTAATATAGTTCTCAATGAGATCTACCGTATTATTTGTTCAAATAATTAAAATGAATCCAAAATAAAATTCCAAATGCTTGAACTGTATCGGTATAGTTCAAAACCAAACTTTTGAAAAGCCTGGTCCATTTTTTTTATGCGATGTCTTTTCATCACATTGCCTAAACCATTGCCAAGTTAAAGCTTATGTTGTTCTTGTATTATCTTCCCCTCAAACTATCTCACTTTCTGTTATCGTATGCACGTATTTTTGTAGTAGTAGAATTACTATTATATCCCTCAACCCCTTTTATTATTCTCGATTCACACTACCTTTGATGACTCATAAGTTTTTTATAACTATTTGTCCAAATAACCTTAAAAAGTACCTTACATGTATGTGTGTACAAGGTTATGTGTGAAATTTCTCAAATAGAGAAATACAAAACCAAAACAAATATGGCATGGACTTTGTTGCATAAAGACAAGAACTTGTGGAGTGGGTAAAGCCCAAAAGTGGCAAATTGAGGCAATGAAGCAGTTGAAATTTGGCAACCAAAGCAACAATGTTGATACTTTGCTTGTGCAACTTGTTTTGTTAGCCTATCATACTCAGACACCTACCCTTCCTTTGTCAAAATGCATCATGAAATCCTCAAAAGTACATGAATAGTAAAGTTGTGTTGGATCTCAATTTTTTGGAGAATTAGTTAAGGGAAAGAAAAATGATAGAGAAATTAAATACGTAAATTTGGCTTCTTCGCTTTGTTATATATTTTCAAAATATATTTTACCTTTTATTTTTATTTAAAAAATCTTTGCGTATTTGGTTTAGGGATTTAGGTAGAATTTTGTGGAGAAAAAGAATGGTAAAGGAAATATTGTAGCTATATTTCATTACATTTTGCAGAATGCTTCTTGGAGATTATTTTTTAAATCAAATATTTTCATCATTTTATATCTCATTCATTTCTTACTAGGCATGTTTTTTAAGAATTTGAAAATATCTTTTAATATTTTCTTATAAAAATGAGTCATTTTCAAAGAAATTCTTAGAATTAAGGTTTGAAAACCGGCAGGCAAAAAAACGTTTTGAAAATTATTTTGTAAAGCAGATTCTAACGATAGAAAAACCAAACAAAAGCCTTGGTCTTCTCAACTGTTTTCTTTACTCTCTGTTTTTTCTTTCGTTAAATTCTTAATTCAAATGCATATTAGGTAGGAAAATAATTAGGTATATAGGGCGAAAAGCAAGGGATTAGGATGATGAAGCAAGTGGACACATGCTTCACATTGTCCATTTATATAAATAGACAAATGGTAAATTTCACTGACTTCCCCCTAATATTTCTAACAAATACATTCACCACTCTATAATTTTTAAAATTATATTAAACTCCCTTCCTTTTAACCTATTATCAAGATTTTTCCTGGAGCTAATTCTTGTACAAAAATAAAAATATTGCTCTTATATATGTTTAGGGTTTTCAAATTTATTTTCTCAATACACCAATTAAAATAACTAAAAATTCTATTTGTTAAAAAAATCTGATAATAAATTTATTTTTTAAGTATATTTCGATTAGAAACACTTAAAAAGTAAAATATTGGGATCAATTTTAAAATAAAGATTCTTATTGAGAACAAAGTTTAATTTTTTAAGTACATTTTGATTATGAGTGTTTAAAAAATAAATTCTTTTTAAGATTAATTCTTTTTAAAATATTATTTATTAATAAAAAAAATCATAATTTTGCACAAAAAATAGCTCAAAGAAAAAATCTTGATAATAGTTTAAAAAACAAGAGAGGTCAGTAAAATTTCAAAAATCACAACAGAGATGATTGTAATTGTCAGTAACCTCAGGGGAGGTCAATGAAATTTACCCATTGACAAATGCAATATTGTAGAGAGTCATAGAGAGAGAGAGAGAGAGAGAGACCTTGAGTTATACTGTTTCCAGTTGAGGAAAACAAGCTCTAGATCCACAAGCCTCGTCCCACTTCCATTAGTGGAAGGGTTGTTTTTACCCCTGGCCAATCAATTAAAGAAAGAAAGAAAGGAAATAAATATGGGGGACATTTAGATAGATTAGACATTTTGAAGTTGGAGAATCTGTTGGGAATTTTTTTGTCTTGGTGGGGTGTGACCTGTACTGCTTATCATTTCTTTTGAGAAAATTATTCATTGGTCCCTGATTCAAAAATATTAAGAGCATCTCCAATAATTAAATACCTAAAATGGATAAATTAAAATTACATTTTATTAGTGGCTAGTAATTGTTTGTGTTCACAGATATTATGCAAAAAAAATAATTACTTTTTAGGCGTATTCATTAAAATTTTATAACTTAAAAAATAAATAAGATATAAACGTCAGATATAAGATACATTGCATGCATATACGAAAATATATATTTATTATAAAATGGAGCACAAATAAAAAAATATAATAATTTTAAAAAAGTGTTGTTAATTTGAAAGAAATGAGAGAGGAGAAAAATGAGAGTCTTAAATTTTTTTGGAGGGTTTCACTAAAAAAATAATCTAATGAGTAAAAAATATGCTCAATTTTAAAAAAATTTAGTTCATTGGATCAAAATCTATGTAGGCCTCACACTTTTGAGAAGAAAAAAATTATAATTTTAGGAAGAAAAAATAATCAATAACGGGAGATAAATTTCATATTCAAAATGATTTGTGTTTTATATTATAGATAATATTTAACGGTTTATTTACAAAAAAAAATAAATTAAAATAAGACTTTTCATGGATCCCACTAAGTGAGAGGTAATGAGAAGAATTATTCTTGTTAAACTTGAAAACCAAACTAAGGATTTGTCCCAATTAATTTTGAGAAGTTAAAGATAAAGATAGTCGATAAGAAATACAAAATAATAAAAAAAATTAATTTTAATATTTTTTAATATATATTTATATATTTTTATATTTATTAATATATTATCGACCACTCTGAGAGAGTTTTTTTTAGCATTTCTCTTTTAGTTATAGCAACTTGAATAACCAT
>BRYE01000027.1:6236175-6243675 GCA_030159115.1 Actinidia arguta var. hypoleuca
AGAGAGAGAGAGAGAGAG
This sequence comes from Actinidia arguta var. hypoleuca, assembly GCA_030159115.1. Lineage (NCBI taxonomy): Eukaryota > Viridiplantae > Streptophyta > Magnoliopsida > Ericales > Actinidiaceae > Actinidia > Actinidia arguta. Next base: position 6,236,194 of record BRYE01000027.1, read on the forward strand.
AGAGAGAGTATTAGTAACAAAACAAGGGTTAAGGTTTTTGGTGTTTTTGAGAAAAGTTCCTCCTAAAAGATTGTGTACAAAAGCTTTTGAATAATTATATATTTAGAAAGTTGAATAAATAAAGAATTATATTTTATATATTTTTATTTAATATCACAAGCCAACCGTTAGCAAAATCAAATACTCATTAGATCTCATATTGGTGGTTTTTATTTTTATTTTGGGACGTTTCAAAAAAATTGTATCCACTTTAAAAACTCAAATTATAAAGTTCATAATTTTACAAAGTTACCCTTAATAAATAGTTAAGAATATTTTTAAAAAATTAAAGAGGATAATATTAAAATTAATACCTCTAAATTTAATTTCTGATATAATAATTGCATGTCCGCATAAGAATGTGTTTGGATCAACGAATTATTGAGAAAAAAATAAAAATAAAAATAAATAATCCAATGGTCTAAAAGGTTAGATTGTTTAATTTTTTTTCTCACTAAATTATTTATTTAAATACAATTTTAAAAAATTTAATTTTTCTAAAAATTGTACAAATATTTTTTAAAGATATCGTACGAATTACTAATAAATAATTCAGATATTTTGGCATTGATTACCCAACCCCACGTTTGATATTATAGTTGGGTGATAATAATAAATAAAGAATAAGATGTGTTAGCGTCATCCAGGGCGTCATCACTAATTTGTTTAATCGGCATTGGTACTTTATATTTTTTACAATAAAATAATGAATGTATGTTTGTTAATTGATAAGGGAATTGGTACTTCATACTAATGAATGTATGTTTGTTAAATAAGATGTGTTTGGAAGTCGTGGGAAAGAAAAAGAAATGAAGAGAAAATAAAGAAAGTGATGAGAACGATTTTTTGGAAAAGTTAGATCCAACTAGGGTTAGGTTTTTTGAGTTATTTTAGTTTATTTGGTTTCAAGTTGTTTCGTCTTTTGTAAAAATACATTTTTATTGTTTGGTCAAAAATTTATATCTTTTCAATTTTTTTTGACTTGAGAAATTAAAAAAAAATTAAGACAAAAATTTTAGCTTATTTGTGGAGCAGTAAAAATTAATTCCTTTTTGGATTTTTTTTAAAATTTTGAACAAGTTTTTTATATTTTTTTATCAAATCGCGAAAAAAAAATCACTAAAAACGAAAAAATCTGATACAAATTGTTCCTTAGTTATTTCTCTTTGTTAGGTTTTTCAAATAAACAAAATCAAAAGAGAAACGAAATATTTTTTTTCTTTTTATAAGTTTTAGAAAAAAAAGACGACTAAACAACCCAAATAAACGAAGTGATCCTATGTACAAGAAACGAACGATGGAAGAACAAGAAGAAAAAAAATTAAAGATAAAAATAAAAATAAAAATTTTTCTTTTTTTTCATCCCGAAACTAAGGACCACATAAAGAAAAACGAAAAATCATAATTTTTCATTCTTTTTCATTTCTTTCCTATTTTCCAAACAAGACCTAAATCTTAGTGTATCAAGTACGAATTACGAAACCCTAAAAAAATTCATTATTTTGTGTTTATGGAGACAGGTGGGTTGGACCAAAGAATCATATGATTCATGCCTTTTTTTTTTGGTGTGGCTCTTGTTGACCACAAGGAGCCAATGGGCTCGTTCAAGTTGAAAAAGAAGTCGTACTTTGATTTGTTGTGGTTGTGTCCATAAGCAATCTCTCTCTCTCTCCTCTTGACGGATATAAATTTTTATCTCTCTCTCTCTCTCTCCTAGTCCTGATGGGTAGGCTAAGGACCATCTTCTTTTAGATTCTTTCCTTTGCATAGGATCTACGAGTACGAAACACTGCCACCCCATACATTTAATTCCTCTCATCTCTCTATGTTTTCTTTTCGCATTCAGATTTTTTAGGGTAAAATAAACTTTGCACCCTTATACTTTTATCAAAATCTTACTTTACAACTTTTATTTGGAATTGTATCATTCAACCATTTACACTTTAAGTCTAGTGCATATCAATGTGGTCTTTCTATCCATTTGTTGTTCAATTAAATTTCAAAAAGAGGCTACATGCCCTATTTAGGAGGTCGAGAGAATGGTCACATTGACACTTGACCTAATCTAAGGATTTGACAAATACAATTGAAAAGTAATGGCGCAAAATAAGATTAGAGAAAAGTGGAGGGTTGAAATTATAACATTAGGGATGGCAACGGGGTGGGTTCCTTCCAACCCGACCCTGACCCGATTAAAAAAATCATCCCCCACTCCCGTCCCAAACCCGTGACGGGTTGGGACGGGGTATCCCTGCCCCACCCCACCCCACCCCGTTTAATTTTTTTTAAAATTATATATATATTTTTTATAAACAGTATAAAAAAATATATCATTATATATATATATATAATCTTATGGTATAATTAAAAAAAAGAGTAATTTTGTCAATATATAGTTAATCGGGACATATTCGGGGCGAGGGCGCCCCTCCCCGAACCTGCCCCGGGTTTTCATTTTCCCCCTATAACCCGCCTCGAATCCATTTATCCCTACCCCAAATCCTCCCTATTAGGGTCGGAACGGGACCCAATTTTTTCGGAATAATTACCATCCCTATATAACATACCCATTCCCTCACCCCACCCCCTCACATCTTAATTTTGGAAATACATATGCACATGGTTTGTTGTGTCCATTGTTGTTTTTTCTTTCTTTCTTTCTTTCTTTTTTTTCTTGTGTTTCATCTCTATTTTCTTTAAAAAAATAAAGTAAAAGAAGTTACATTTATTTTATTTTGGTTGAGTGGAGGAAACGGGAAGAAAATAATAGAGATTTGTGGGAACATTCATTTTTGGTTTGATTAGTTGTAAAAAAATAATGAATATGTATAAGTAACTTTATTTTTATTTTTCTTGATGAATTCATGATCTAAACACAGCATAACGAAAAAAATATGATATTCTTGGTTAACTCGCTTTTAGACTATTTTTTCTATTTAGAGCTATCTATTTCTCCATTTATGTCTTGATTTATAACTATATTGCACTTTTAATATGAAATTCTTTGTTTTTTTTCTTTTCTTACCCCGAAAAAAATAATTATATTCATACTTCACTTGTAATCTCACAAGTTATTTCTAAGGGGAAAAAAATGAAAGCAAGAGATAGGAAATAGTGGGTGACATCCTCAATGAAGGACGGAAACAAAAGAGTGGGTGTAGTTAGAGGGCACTTTATGCCAGGCATTTGAAGATGAGTCTTTCCATAAATGGAATTGCTTTCAAGGTCAAAATCAACCATTGGTGTTTCTCCAATTTCAAATTAGATTAGACTTAGGAAAGTTGACGCCTATATAGATGAATGTATACACTGGTATGACGATTTTTTGGTTGGTGATTTTAGGAAAGTAATTTGTTTCTCCATGTCAACTTTCAGTAGACTTACGAACACAGCTGTGGATCTCAGATTCGGGCATAGTTGAGGACGTGGCCGCGACACATGATCAGCGTGGGGCTCTTTTTTCTAGCTGGGTTAAAATTTTTTGATTAAAAGTAAAAATCAAAAACCCTAAAATAAACGTATGTAGAAAGAGAAAGTAGTGGTCAGTGAGAAGTGGTGGTCGGTGACGGAGGGGCGGCGGCCAGCGATGGAAGGCGGCCAGCGATGGAAGGAATCGAGGGACCATTGTATTGGTGAGTCTCTCTATTTCTCTCCTTACATATGTATATACTATATTTTAGGGTTTTTGATTTTTATTTTTAATCAGTTTTTTTAACCCAATTGAAAAAAAAGGGCCCACGCTAATGATGTGACGCGGCCACATCACCAGTTGTGCCCAGATCTGTGATCCGCAGCTGTGTTCGAAGGTTTATTCTTTATTGTATCACTTTCTTCTCACTATTCATGATTGCATAATTTAAGCCCAACTTGATTTCAGTTTGTGATAGTTAAATTAGTTTCATTTTAGCTGTTTTGCTTTGTGTATTTTTTTGTTTTTGGTAATTGTTTTTTGACATTTTAATCAAAAAAAATTATAATATTTTTGTTTTTTTTGACATGAAAAATTTTAAAATATAAAATTTTGATTTAATTTGAGAAAAAAATCACTAAAGTAAAAAAAAAATACTTGACTAGAAAGCTATTTTTTTTTAAAAAAAATTGATTATAATTTTATATTTTCAAATTCTTCTCCTCAATAGAATATTTTAAGATAATTAGTCTGTGAAGTTTTTACTGAATTTTATAAGTACATCGACCCAAAAATTTTATGATCTAAGGTTCTCTAATTTAAAAGGGAACTAAATTATGGACATCTTATCCTTGAATTTTTAAATAAGTAAATAAAAAAATTATTATTTGTTGTTTTGAAAAGTAAAATTTATTTTTATTAAAAATTTTATTTTTCGTCGCCGCCTCCTCTCAAAATTATGAAATTATATTGTTTGCTGTTATGAACAATAAAATTATTATTTTTCACCACCACTTCCGCTACTATCTAGAACAGTTAAATTGTATTATTTTTTTAATTTTTTTTACTCTTTTCCACCACAAACACCGTTGTCGCCATTGCCACCGCCACAAAAAACAGTAAAATCCTACTTGTTATTTTGAATATTAGTTAATATTTAAAATAGTAAAATTTTACTGTTATAGGGAGTGACTGGTGACCAGCCGAAAAATAGCCGACTGGCAGCAATATCACAAGTGCAACTGTGGTGTAGAAAAAGATTGCGGCAATGCTATACAAAGTAACATGGGATGTAGGTAGAAATTTTTTTGGGAGTGTACAAAATAACATGAGTATTTTTATCCATTTTGAATAAATAGAATTTTAACCTTTATATTTTTTTAGATGAACTAATTAAACTTAAAAAATTCTGTCATGTAACTATAACCAGAAGGCCCAAAAATCAAAAAGTTATCCCTAACTAGTCCTAATTGTGAATGGTTGAAGATCAAAATTAATGGTATGTCTACACTTTTTGTGGAGCTTTAGTGATACATCTCTTTCTTCCTTATTCATGCATTCATTCAATCAAAAACTAGTCTCTTTTGATTTTCCTTTTATGGGAAACTCATTCATTCAACCCTCCTCTCTCTCTCTCTCTCTCTCTCTCTCTCTCTCTCTCAACACTTTCTCTTTCTATAAATTCACCACACTGCACACCGCACTTTTACTGTAATCTAATTTCAGTTTTTTTCTTTTTTGTTTTGTTTGTTTCTGTCCTGCAATGTGGACAGATTTAATTGAATATTAATTACTGTATGACTACTGGTGGCCCAGATGCTTTGAGAGGCGCGTGTGGTAACGTTCCAATTACCAAATTACTTCATCATATGTTTATATTTATATTTATCTCTTTTTTATTTATTTTGTTTTTATCAACTTTTTTTCAATTGCGATTTCTTCTGATTTAATTAAAATTTATATTTTTTATTTTTCTCTCGACGAGAAGAATTTGAAAAAGTAAACGATTTGTTCACATCACACACCTAGGTTTTGATAAAAAATTTATTAGAACAATACATTTTGTACAACGCATAAACAATACATACTTATATGTGATATGACTCGCATTGTAATGCAATTTTTGTCCGTAGCTTTTTTTGATTGGATAATGAATGAGTTCACATGACTTGTATATGTAACCCAAGAGCAACTCGAACCGCCTCTCCCTCCTTATTCTTTTTTTTTTTTTATTAACCACATTAACTATGAGTTTTCAACGCCCAGACTAATATGTGACCCATGTCAGCCGTGCCGCTCTCTGCCAACACGTGAGAGGTAAATCACGAATATGTAACGCAACAGCCAGGAATTGAACCCAAAACCTCCGAGGAACAAACTCACATCCTTTGGGCTCACCCTTTATCACTGCGTAGTATATCCGGGGCCTCACCTTCCTTATTCTTTCCCTAGTTTAGAGTGTTTTTTCTAAAAAAAATTGCTCCAGTAGACTCTCTAAGTGGCACTCTAAATTTGAGGGTTCCTACCCGCCGCAAGTAAGGAGCCATTATTCACCTGTTAATATTTAATTATTTTCTCTCTCCTCTCTCTCTCTCAGAAAAATAGTATACAGATCGAAGAGGAACAAAATGTTGGAGCCACACACACAGGAGAACTAACAAAGTAACTTAAAAGAGTGTTGCAATATCAAACCAAATACCAGATGAAATCAAAACCTTAGAACTTGGAAAGCCATGGAAATGGCACAACAGAGGGCCCTAAATCAGAGGGGGGAACACCCTAGAAGAAGGGAACTTTCTCCCTCTAAAAGAGGGAATTGGTGTAGGAAAAATAATTTAATCAGAAAAAAATTTAATATATTTTTGGAGTATGTTATTAAAAAATAGTCCCCCAAAACTAAAGCCCCCCCTATTTAATTAGAATTTGGAGAGAGGATAGGACGTATATATTATTGAAGATGCTCTAATCTAGCTTGCAAAAAATTAACTTCTTTCAATTTTGTAAGTCGTTTTCAGTCTATAATCAAAGCCGTGACAAATATTTTAACATGACTTTCAATGCAGATAAAAAACAAAAGTTATAACTAATAAGTTGCACCAGTTAGTTAGACCCCTCGAGAATTGATCACTTGAAAAAAGAGTAAGAAATAAAGAAAAACTCTTAACATTTCACAGCTTGGACTAGAGAATATTTGTAGCTGCAACAAACATTGCATTTGCCCGAAAATTCCTAAAACTTGTCAAAACCCTTGCAAACATTCACAAACAAACAGCATGCAAGTGACATGACCTTCCTACAAACGCAAATGGTGGAAGTATGGTTTTAGTTACCAAAAATGAGTGAGGCAAGCACATGCAATTCAACTTCTTCATATATATTTAAAATCATTATAAATATTGAAACCCTAGAACTCTATTTATTTAGAATTCATAAATTGGTAGGTGTATGCAGATCCTTGTAGCCCACTGTCCAAGTGGCCATCAATAAATGCAAGCAATAGTTTCTCACTTGAAAGAAATCACAAAAATGTGGAAGGAAAAGTGCACGACAAAAATTTAGGGGTAAATTAAGGCTGGCTAGTGCACTTCCTTTTCTTTCGTCGTTAGAGTGAGTTTACCCAAATATTTACTTTTATTTAAATATTTTCACTACATAGAATGATATTTAGATAAATTTATGTAATAAAGACAAAAAAAATTAAGTGTAACTGGACAAAAGAGGAGTGAAAATCATTAGCCTAAATTAAAATTTAGGGGTAAATTAAGGATAGTGCACTCTCTTTTCTATCTTCGTTGGAGTGAATTTACTAAAATACCTACTTTAATTCAAATATTTTCACTATATAGAATGTCATTTGGATAAATTCACACCAGTAAAGACAAAAAAAAAGAGGGCAATTGGACAAAAGAAGAGTGTAAAAATCACTAACCTAAATTATTTAGGCTTCCCACTCTTTTCATTTTATCAAAATTTTATTTTATAGATTTCACTTTCAATTGTGTCGGTCAAACTCTTACATTTTAGGCCATGTGTTA
>BRYE01000027.1:6273675-6276175 GCA_030159115.1 Actinidia arguta var. hypoleuca
CCTCAATCTTATTCGCTATCTTTTCCTCTTCGGTGCGTTATTACATGCTCATTTTGCTTTTAATCTTTTTCATTATATTATTGTAACTGTGAGGATGTGAATGAATAAATGTAAGAAAGGAAATTTAAGATAGATACATGTGATGGCTGAACAACGTTTGACAATAATTTAGGTATGGCAGACTAAACTGTAAAATAAGAATAATGAGAATGAACACAGGAATTGTTCTGAAAACAGTGTTCCAATGATAGAGTTTGTGATCAAAATTGTTTAGAGATAAAAAAAAAGTTTATAGCTTTAGTTAGCTAAAATTGCATACCTTGAAAGATAAATGATGAGGCTTTTTATAGAACAATTTAATACGTGCCTGGATGCGTCAACTGTCGTTGGACAGAGTGCAGCTCGGCGGGTGCCTTGACACATTGATTGTTGTATCAGTGGGTAGACAGTCATGTCCCCGAGGTATGATTGGTCGCTCCAACACAGACACACGCCAATTTTACTATAGAGCGACAACACTTACCAAACTCATCCAGAACTCTATTTATAGTAATGCAATTTTAGTGCATTTTCCCTATTCTTACACACCGTGGCGGAGGTAGCTAAGGCCGAAAGAGGGCAACTACCCCCGTCAAGTTTAAATTATTATTTTTTACCTATAGTTTTATATATTTTTTTTAATTTGTCTCCCTTCAAAAATTATAATGCCCTTTAATTTTTTTTTTCAAAGACTACCTTCCTAAATAAAATTCATGACTCTGTCACTGTCCTTACACCTCCCTTTTCCTCATTTCATTCTATGCGGTTTATTGCCTTTTTAAGGACCGAGTTTTTTCAAGCTAGCATGCTTTGATTTCATGCGATTTATTTACTGCTACTGGGTTAATGTTATGCTTATAACGTATTTTTTCTCCTTTTTTTTTATATTACATGAACTTATACACGAATCCCTATTTTTATTTTTATTTTTAATGATTGTGTTGTAATTCTTTTACTAAAAAACCTGGAATTTAGTAGTTACACTTCCTTTTATATATATAAAATATATTATCAGTAGTTACATGTCCAATTTCATGTTTCAATTAGTTTGTTTGAAGTACGTAATAAATATGATATTCATACGTGGAATTACATTCAATTTTTGTCAATGCTTTATAATTCGAGTCTTCAATTTACTTTGCTGGAGGTTAAATTTTCTAATCATGCTTTTTCTACGTTATTGGGATGCATTCTTTGGAGTTTTATTATGTTAATGTTTTTTATGCACCGTTTTTAACTTTAATTTAAATTTCCTTAGCGAAGTCCTCTCATTTTCATAATTTTGTATGAATACCTCGTAAATTGTTCATTACCCAACTAATATACCCCGTATAAGTATGTTTGTTTAATTAGGCTTATCGGTTACACACACATATATACCCTTCTATGCTCATGCTCCCTTCATTTTAATTTTAAACAAATATTGTATAAAAACACATACCCGAACAGTGCCCGTGCATGGCACAAGTTAGAATACTTATTTTATATATAGTAGTAGATCGAGCTGTTCACAGGTCGGCTTGGTTCGAGTTTGAGGTCACCCACCCCCTAAAATTGGTCAGGTTGGAGAAGTTTGGATCCAATTCCGATCTAAAAGATAGTCGGGTTGGATTGGGTGAAATTTGGTCGGGTTGGATGAAAATTATGAATTTTTGTGTAATATTTTATCGGGTTGAGCGAGTTGAGCAGTTAGTTTGGTTGATTGAATGACCCGCCCCTCGAACCAAAAGTGGCCCGACACCCATATAGTGAGCGGGTTTGATCGGTTCGGGACTGTCAGATTGACGGGTGGATCGGATATTTGCACAACTAGATATGACAGTACGATAGGTATTCGATTACCTTGTCTAAACATAAATTTTTATATGATCCAACCATTGGATCATCTATTTTTTATTTTTTCTTCACTAAATTATTGATTCAAACACAACCATATATTTTCGAACCCGAGTTTAGGGCTGGCTTGGGCACAGTTAAAAATAAAAAAAATTATTTAGATTATGTCACTTTAGATTTGAAGTTTTAGCTATTATTAAACTTAATATTTATATGGCGTTCCAATAAAATAATTTTTTTGTTTTGTTTTATGATTAGTTATATGTAATTTTTGACATTGTTGTTATATAATTTTATATTTTTTTATTATACAATAGCGCTTTTAAAATCAAATCAAGCAAATGACAAAAAAATCTTAGACCGAGAGTGTTTGGTATAATTAATTTATGTTACAATTGCTTATTTAAAATTAAAAGTTGAAAAAGTTTTAAAATGATATTTTTTTTTAAAACTTTTGTGAATTATTTTTAGCTCATAAATAAAAACGTGTAAAACATTTTAACACAACTTTTCAACATATAAAAATGAAAATTACTGCTTATAAATTATGTCAAATATAATATAAGCAGGTTGGGCGGAAGATAAGGTCGACGGGCATTGCTGTAAATGAGGTTGCACTTTAGGG
>BRYE01000027.1:6326175-6328675 GCA_030159115.1 Actinidia arguta var. hypoleuca
TTGCAAATAAATTAATTAAAGCCCAAACACACCTTATATGCGTAGCCATTAGTGTGTATGTGAGAGATATAGAGAGAATCACCAAGGGTGTTTGGAAGTCAATTCCCGGAGTTCTTTCATGGCTTCAGGCTCTCTTGGATAAACGCTGGTTTCAAGTATGTACTGACAAAAAACAAAACATAAAACACAAGTCCATAAGTAGCGGCTGACACAAAAATTACATTTAGGGATGGCCAGCTTCAATGGACGAATAACAAAATAGTTAAAACTAATAGAAAAAATATATAAAAAAAAATATTTTTTCCAAATGTTTGGAGAGGCCATGGTCCCTGCCCGCCCCCGGGACTGCCACTATCCATAAGCGAAATTGAGGGGAAAATCAAGTTCATCAGTTTTTGTTTGGTTGATAGTTTTCAAAAATTATTTTTTTTATTTTTTAAAATAAGAACGCATCTTTTTTAGAATATTAAAAAGACGTCTTTAAATTCTCGTAAGCTTTCTCTAAAAAGAGAATAATATACAAAAATAATGAATGGTTTGAGAAGAAACATGTTTTTTTGGGGTTTTTCCAAAAAAGAACAGATTTTTTAGAAATTATTAAAAAAATTATTAAATTCTCAAAATATTATTTGAAAATTATGCAAAATCGATTCTAAAAAAGGAACCAATCAGAGCCAGATATTCTCTAAAAAATGAATAATATATGACAAAAAGAAAAGAAAATTCTCTAAAATATTTCTAAAATTAATTATGAAAACTGAATCAAACATAACACCATTTTCATTCTCATTATCTTGACTTAAAATAAAATAAAATCCTACCTGGTATAGGGCATCACTTTGCAAGAGACTCTTGTGGCCAACTTCTTGGTGCCTCCCAGCTTGGTTCTCCTTATTTTCTACATTATCAGCCATTATTACGCCCTCAAAATCTAAAATTTCCTCTCTTTTTGTAATTTGTAGGTGGAGTTTGAATATATAGATATTGATGTGAGGCTGAATTGGAAGAAGCAGATGAAATGGGTGGTGTTATATATAGCATAGGGATAGGGATGGAATTTGGTGGGATGGTTGGAGTGTCGGGCAGGTGAGTGGAAGGCCCGCCATGGGAGTTGGTGAGAGAGAGAGAGAGAGCCTTATTCTTGGCAATTGGCATGGCCCATGGGGAATATGTAGGGTCCACCATCACCAACTCCTTTTCTGACTTCATGAATACTTCTTCTCCTCATTAGTCATTAGACTCTTTACCTACTTCCAGCTAAGTTTTTTTTTTTTTTTCCAATTTGTAAGAGTTAACTTATTAATTAAATTAGATCCAGGCATGGAGTGAAGAGGGTGACTGGTTTGGGGCAAAGTTGTGGAGGAGAGAGAGAGAGAGAGGACGAGATTGGGTGTAAAATTAAAAATTTGGTTTAATTCGTTTTGTGAATTTGTGAAAGTGAATTAATTATACAAATATGATGGCAAGTATCAAAAATAAATCAAACACACAAAAAAGAGACACGATTTTTTACGTGAAAAACTCTAAATTATAAAAAAATTCACAAGACTCAGTTCGATCAACCAATCCACTATGTAAAATACAAATTACAACTTACGAATCCTACTTAACTGAATCCACGCGCCTTGGGTATCGAATTCTTAAACTTGTGGGTGTGGTATTTGTACTGACCAAGTCCACAATCTATGGTTCAATGAATGATTAAGTGTTGAATTCTCAATACCTCTAGAATCCTTCTTGAGTTAAATTTATATTCACCCGCCTTTGAATACGTTCAAATGATTTCTACCCTAATTTAGATGAAATTATAATAAACACCCTTGAGAGAGAATATGAAGTTCGATAAATTATTTGTAATTCTCTTAATATATGGAGAGCTTGTATGATTGATATAAATGACTTTCATCAATAATTGGAGTGGGTTCAACGAGTTGCTTAAAATTCACAAGCAGTATTAACAAACCCAACCACCACAAGCTACTTAAACAAAGAAACCAAGCCCAACAATGACCAAGGAGGAAGAAGTAGGGGTGAGTCCGAGTTTGGGCTATACTTATATTACATATTAAGAGAGTTATGTGTATTTAAATTCACCCAACTTGATGTAAGCTTAATGTTGAATTTTTAAACCCAACTCTAAATTTTTTTAAATTTTCAAGCTCGTCTACTAAACTCATTTGTTCGGACTTCTAAATTTTAATTACATTTAAAAACTTATTTTTATTATTATAATTTCTCTTAAGCTAAAGTATATTATTATTAATATTCTATTTTACCTAAGAAAAATATTTTAAAGTCTTCTAATAGTCAAAACCTATACCATTAGTATTAGGCTCTGGCCTAGATTCAAGCGGGCCAAATTCAAAAATCCCAAGGCCGAGGTTTGGATGGGCTTTGGGCTGGGGCCCATGGACGGGCTTTTCTTTTTTCTTTTCTACAATGTTTCACGATTTTGAAAAAACTCAAAAGAAAGGAAGAAAAAATAATAATTTTATATTTT
>BRYE01000027.1:6356175-6358675 GCA_030159115.1 Actinidia arguta var. hypoleuca
TTTTAGTTATAAAATTCTAATAGTACGCTTAAAAAGTGATCATTTTTTTACATAGTATCCGTGAGAACGGGTAATTACTAATATTAAATAAAAAAAATTATGAAGAGGTTTAGAAAGATTGGGCCAAAAGCCATCAGTTATGGATGGACCTGGGCTTGGTCACTGAGCCATGCATCTAGATCCACAAGGCACATGGCCAGGAAGAAGGTTCTTTGTAGAGAGAAGTTTTAACGTGGCATTGGCTACTCTGCATTTCTAAATTGAAACGTATCATTGCAGTTTAAGCATGTTAGGCTTTTGTTTGAAATTTATTTTGATAATTTAAACTATTATTATTATAGGTCACGTCGAAGAGTGCAATCTTTTAAAAAAATCATATTAATGGAATATGAATCAATAGTCCATCATAATCAATTCATATCAAAATATATAAATACAATAATATGTATTACAATCATATATTAAATTATAAAATAATATTAGACAAACACTGAATTATCTAATTAACATATTTTTTTTTATAATACTGATATTCGTTAATGAATCTGCAATATAAACTATTATATCATCAAAGAGTCAAAGACTGAAACAGCCAAGTCCTGTTAACATCCATCATACGAGGGACGTAGAAGCTGTTGTACATTGTACCTTTGGGTCAGCAGTGATTGGTCATTTTTGTGAAACAACAATGCGAAAGACATTAAATTTTTTTATTAAATGATTATAACCACGTGTATTAAGACTCTAATCATATATTTTCTTATTTTATTACTATACAAATAGTTCTGTTATGTATTCATTTAGTATTTTTTAGTGTTATAGCATTGTTGTTTGTGAAATGGCATGATCAACAATTTTTAAGAACGTGATCTAATTTTTTTCAGTGGTTTTTATAATTTTTGAGTATTTTTATTTTTAATTATTTTTTAAAATTGTTTGATAATTTTTTTATACTTTTTCAATACTTTTTATGATAATAGGCTGAATATATATATAAAGAAAATCAACTTGACGAATATAATTCAAAATATGTGGAAGAGAGTGATTTGAAGAAAATAATGATAGATACACAACTTTTGAATACAAATCTAGACATAATTCTTTTACAAGTGATGAGTCTCACAATAAAACTTAAACAATGTGGGTCGATCCATTCTTATAAGAGTGGTGTACATTTTTTTTTTTGAAGAATGCTGCACTTGAATTTTCCTTTTAAATTTGGGTAATCCTGATGAATAGTGTGTATCACTCCTCTAAAATTAAGGATTTGGTTTGTTTAAAGTTTATTTTTTAAGTATTTTGAATTTTATTTGGAGCTTATTTTGATTATTCAAGTCGTTCATACTGTAAACTTCTTCGTACTCATATCGTAGAGTCTAGGATCCAGCGTAAAAATTAATATTATAAAAAATTACGTTAATTTGGTACAATTCAGTATAAGTTTAGTACTATTTTATAACTTAACAAATAAGTGTAACATGCGAGATTATACTCATTTATCTTAATAAAAATTAATACTAATCGACTATTGATATGTATCTTATTAACGTAATTTTTTAACAGTATTAAACTCCTAAATGATCTCTACAATATCAACTATTTATAATGATTAATATAATGTCTAGGATCAATTGCAGTGAATCTACACTACACACGTCAATTTAAGTTAGTTACTTCATCAAGCAAAATTCTCAGTAGTACAAAAAGACATAGATTATTTGGTACTTTTAAAACATTGCTCTATACTATTCAGTGAATGACACATTTATATATATAATCAAAACTCAGATAAAAAAGTAGTGAAAATCACTTTTTAAACTAATTACTTTAAATTTAGAGCACTATGATTTTCTCCAAGAGCAATAAATATTTTTTTTTTAAAAAAATATTTAATGCTCTTAGGACATTACTCTACACCGAATGACATATCTACGCAGTTAATAGTAAAAACTAGTTAGTACAGACCAGTGTTGTTAGAGGCGCACGCATACGGCGCCTCAATGTGAGTGAGGCACAACCACTTTGATAAGGTGCGCGTCTCGTGTGCCTCATGTGATTTTCAGGTCTGCTCATCGTTAATTTGATCGTCATCGTCGTCATCGCACAAAGGTAAGAGCCTCTTTTCTCTCTCTCTTTATTCTCCCACAAAAGAAATACTTTTCTTTTATAATTTTTTTTATTTTTCTATTTTATCTACTTTTGTTATTATTTATATGATAATTGAAGATCTGTTACTTATTTTTTTATATATATTTTATAAGATATTTATAATTTATTATTTTAATTAATTATATCTTATCTCATCTATTAAATATATATTATATTTTTTTTATGTCAATAATGCACATCACACTTCAATAAGCCTCGTGCTTCACGCCTGAAACTTCAAAGATTTTTGAGTCTCGATTCGCTTCTAGCCTTTAATAACACGGGGAAAGACATACACGTTACCGTAGGCTCCCTGATGAACCTTGAAAAAACCGTACCGAGAGGGAACAAT
>BRYE01000027.1:6366175-6371175 GCA_030159115.1 Actinidia arguta var. hypoleuca
CCCCAAATCTAACAATGCATTTTCTTGTCTAGCTATTTTAGCATTGCATTGCTACATATGCTCTAAGAATTGAAATGGAGACATGGCCATTAAACTATTATTTATATATATATATATATAAATCATCTCCATTCCACTAATGAAATAGAGGTCCATATCTTGACACCAGCGACGGAATCAAGATTTTATTTTTTTGAGATCAAAATATAAAAATTGTACTAATTAATATCAACTATTGTATTTTATATTCTACACATTGTCAGATCAAATAGCAAGATTTTTCTCAGATCATCACAACTCACAAATGTACCAAAGCCATAAAAATATTTATATAAATAAAGGAGAAACCCCAAAATTCTCATCCAATGCATACAAATGAGCAGCATATACATAATACATTGAGAGTATTTTTTTATTATTATTTTAAAATTTGAAATGGAAAACCACTTAAATAATTCACAATATTAAATGTTTAACAAGCATTCCAAGTAGAGGAAAACAAAGAAGAAAAGATTTTTCTAGAAACTTACGATGAAATTCGTATTAGTAGACTAATAGTGGTGTTAGCTTAAAAGGCAATCCAATAGGGGGGTGAATTGAGTTTTTCAAAAATAATAGATTAAAAATTAATCTAGTCAATTAAACAATAAATCAATATATATACAATGCAATATAAGTAAGAATAAATAAAATACGAAAAATTAAAAAAATTAAGGGATAAAGAGTATAAACAACAACTTATAATGGTTCGGCTAATTCTTACTTACGTCCACTCTCCAAGTCTTCTATGGGATTCCACTATCAATCTTCAATTTTTGAAGTGCCTAACTCACTTTCCTTGAAGCTAACACCCAAACTTCAATACAAGAATTTTGTCCAAGATTTCTCAAACTTACAACGAGAATTTTGTCCAAGTTTTCTTAAACTTACAAGTGTTTTTCTTCCACAAGAGAACACTCCAACTCTCATTAAGTGTTTGATTTTTACAAGAAAATCACTCAAATTCTCACCAAGTATTTTTGTCCAAGCTAAACTTAAATTTACAAGGATATAAGTGTATAAATATGATACAAGTTGAGAACAAACTCTTTAAAAAGAGTAGATATGAGTGAAATGAATTAACTTTGAGGATAAAGAGAAATTTTTAAAAAATGATAAACTTTGAACTCTTTGATAATCCATCCATGTTATAACCTTATTCTTCACCTTCTAAATATTGTTGAAAACTTGTATTTAAAGGCCTTGAAGTAGATAGATCCATTAGAGATGGTTGAGAGTCATTTAATGCTTGCGGACCTCGCAACGTTCAAAAAATAAAGCCGTTGCACCCAGGTGTTGACACTTTCTTATGTGTCGATACTTTTTGTATTTGAACCTTCTGATCAAATATGTCGACACTTTCTGAAACATGTATCGACACTTTCTGGACAGTTTCGATTCTAGGTTTTGTCTTTAGTAAATTAGTCGTAACTTATTCGTTACTTAGAATTTTTGAACACAGTTTATTGAGTTGAAACTAGACTTCTAGGACTAAAATTTAGGTTCAAGAATTTCTTTGTTTGGACTTGTGAAGACTGAGATAATTCTATCTGAAGTTGATCGTAAAATTTTAAAAAACTTGTTTGAACAGTGTCTCACTCTTTCGGTCATAACTTCTTCAATTCTTGGAGTTTGATCATGATTTTAGTTCCATTGGAAAGCTTACTTCCGGGGCTTAAATATAGATTCAAACTTTTATGTATTTGGATATCTGAATCCTGAGATAATCGTTTTTTAAGTCAGCTTAAGTTTTTTGTGAATTTTTTTTACTCTCTATCTTCATGTGTCGACACTTATAATTCATGTGTTGACACTTATCATCAGTCTTTGAAAGCTTGGATACTGTCCACATGTGTCGACACTTCAATGTGTCGATACTTTCTATACTTTGGACACTGTCTTTATGGTATCGACATTTTAATTTCAAATTACACATTGTTCATATGTGTTGACTCTTCAACTCATTGTGTCAACTCTTTTTCATATGTCGATACTTTCAATTCCAGATTTGACTCTTTGCTTAACGTCTTCATATGTCGACACTTCTTGTCCATAGTATATTGCTTTGTTTTCCTTGACTATTTGAGTATCAATCAATACAAGTTTTTCAAGAGGTCTTTTCTTTCGATATTCAATATCTCATATCCAATGCGATTCATAATTTTATCATTTAAACAAGACTTCTTTGAATTTTTCAAGATAACTCCTAAGTCTTCAAGTGTCGACACCACATGAATATGTGTTGACACTTTCTGAGTAGAAAATTTAGTTTTGTAAGATTTCATCAATTCTTTTTCAATGTCTTCAAACTCTTTATAGATCATCCAACTAAGATTTCTAAGGCTTGAAAATACTTTTTCAATACAAGTTGATCTTCAAGAACACCTTCAATCTCTTAGAGATGAATTCAAATAATTTGATTCCTTTTAGAGTTCTTCGATTAACATAGTTTCCTTCATTAATCTAAAACTTTTTCAAATTCTTTAAAATAAGTTCCAAGTCTTGAGATATATTCTTCATTGATCACTTATTATACTCATCAACCTTCAACAACGCTTGATAAATTTTTTAATACACAAGATCTTCAATGTCTTCAATATATGAAGCTTCAAGTCATGATCCTAAGAGAAATTAATGAATAATATGATCTGTACACTGAGTAAAACAATTAAATCACTAACATAATATTTTGTTATCATCAAAATTAAGGTATGAAGTCAACAAGTGGTACCCCGATTCTTCACTGTTGGTAGATCATAAACTATGCTTGCCTTTTCCTCATTATCATAATTTTCTATAACTATAGTCCTATAATTTTATGAATCATAGCATAAGACAAATGATTAAAACAGAAAACGTTATTAATTTACTGCAAATAGATTAATAATTCTAAGAAAGAGAGAAAGAAAAGTGGTTATTGCAACCCATTTTAATGGAAATATTCAGTCCCCAAGAGAATGGAACTTATTGGAGGGTCCACAAATGGATTAAAAAGTTATGTAATAAAATATTTCAACCCATTTTTTAGAATTGAAATTCGTAAGATAAAACACATTTTTTTAGCAATGCATACAAAAGAATGTTAAATAACTTGAAATAAAAAAAATACTAAATATATATTTACCATTAAAGCGATTGAATCAGTGTTAGAGAAACAAAGAAGTTGAATAGCCGGACTATCTACAAAGCTTTGCAAAAATCATTCACAACTTTAATCTTTGAAGAAGGCCTTTTCTTCTATCCAAGAAGGCCTTGAAGAAATCCTCTCCCCAGATTTTTCTTTTTGTTGATCATAGACGAAATTGATGAGCCAGTACTCTCTGACAGCATTACATGGGAAAAGTAAATAAAGGTGTGGACAAAAAGCAATATCGTATTGCAGATGAGTCATATCCCTTGTGAAATGATCTGACTAGTGGCCATAAAACTCAAAACAAACATTATTAAGTCAAAAGCAATAGAGAAATACTACAGTTATCACATTTGGTACCGAAATTGATATTAAATTTATCAAAACGATATTATTTTAAATTTTAAATAAAAAAGCTAAGGGTTTTTAAATAAAAAACGACGCCGTTTTGATAAGTTTGATAACAATTTAGATACCAAATGCGGTGATTGTAGTGTTTTTTAAATTAATATATATTTGGTAATATCAACAGAGATTGAGAGCAGACATTAAAATTAGGAGGATCACCGTATTATATTTATGTAATATATATATATATATATATATATATATATTATATAAATCACAACTCATTTTGAATCTAAAATCTATCTCTCGCTATTTACGGTTAAAAATTTTTTTAGTTAATCCAACTGTTGAGATTTTACTTGAGATTATTTTTTTTCATCCAAAGTTATCACTTCTTTCTTCTTAAAAGGTGTGAGACCCACATATATTCTTATTTAATGGACAAAAATATAAGTTTTATTCATTGGATTATTTTTTAGTAGGACACATCCACAAAAAAAAATAACTAAAACACCTCTTTCTTTCACTTTCATTTCTCTCAAACTAGCAAATTTTTTTAATATTATTATAGTTTTTAATTTGTTCTCTATTTTATAGTAATACATCTCTTCGTATATGAATGCAATGTATCTTTTATCTTACGTTTATATCTTGTCTTTTTTTAGATTATAAAACTCTAATGAATATGCTTAAAAGGTGGGATTTTTTTTATGTAGTGCCTATAAACACGAATAATTACTAGTATATATATAAAAGTGGTAAATAGTATATTGGGGGAATGGGGTTTTTTAACTTTTATAGCAGAAGCAGGGGCCCTCGGTGCTCAGGTCCTTCACTACTTGACACCTCATTAGTTAGGCAAATGAAGGGCTCAGGTTGAGCCATTCAACAGGCACCCGGAAACTATGTCATTTTAGTTAGTAATAACGAGAAGTATGGATAAATTTCATTGACACCCCATGCATTAATCTAAAATAACACTATATTTTTTTATTTTTTAAAATTACACTGATACCTGTGTTATTTAAAACCATTTGAAATACCCTTGTTTTATTATCAAATTTTCAAAAGAGAAAGGAAAAGAGAAAAAAACAAAAGGAGAAGACACCACCTAACTTCCATTGGGACCTTCAAAAATAAATTGGACTAAAATGTTATATAAAATAATAAAATAAGAGAATACAGTGTGATTTTAGATAATAAAAAGGATGACAATGTAATTTTAATAAAATTCAGGGGCTGTCAGCGAAATTTATCCAATTCTTTTTGACATTCTGTTCGCTGTTTTTCGGAATTTTTAAAACTAAATATTTGTTTAGGTTTTCCAATTTTGGTTGGTGTGGCCAAATCTAAGCTTTTTATTTTCTTATTAATGTGTTGTCAAGATCACGTCAAGTGGAATAGACATCTCCATTTATTAGTGGAAGGGACAACTCCGCACCCGGGTCCGTCCCAAAAATACCATTATGCCCCCTTCTTTTCT
>BRYE01000027.1:6381175-6383675 GCA_030159115.1 Actinidia arguta var. hypoleuca
AAGAGAGGTAAAGACCGTTGCAAATCAACTAGAGAGAGAGAGAGAGAGAGAGAGAATGTGAGAGAGGCAAATAAAATAGCAACGAGATTTAAAAATTGTACGTAATGAGGGAATACTTGTAACTGGTTAAACATCCGCTAGCCTCCATGGTTTAAGGCTCAATAGACTGCGACCGAAACCAATTAGACGCTTGAGAGCACCAATTATTCCTGTACAAATTATTGAAATATAGCCAACTTTTTTACGATAAGCCCAATTTTACTTTGAAATCATTTGTCAGGTCCAATTTATTTTTTAAAAAAAAAAAATTAAGAAGTAGAGAACATGAACCTTTTAGACAGTATAAAAAGGCCCGAATTAGGCGATGTGAAATATTTCAACAGGAATTAAGATAAATTTATTTTTATCTAAATGTATTGGTTATGAAAAGGATATGCACCATGCCTATGTTTCAGGTATTTATTTATTTATTGGGATCGCTTTAACGTTTCAATTTCATATCCAACTTCCAACTGGTTCATTTATAGTTACAGAACTTGTCAGATTGTTTTAAAAACAATGTGAAGGACAACAAATTAATTACAAAACGAAAGTCATGTCATTTCTCATCATTCATGTAGGTACACCCTCCAAACTTTTTAAAATTCCACACACTACCCTCCATTGTCAAAATTCCACATTATAGATTGGTGATGTGTAACTACTCAACATTTTAATTTTGTTTCTCAAACAAGTTCCATAAAGTCCAAAAACGTGATAAACGAGAGCTAAAATTTAAAACAATTGTTATTGTTCGAGAATTTAGATCAAGAAAGTTTTTCGAATTCAAAATAAATGATTCAAACTCACTTCATTATGCGAAATTCAGACGCTCAAGTAAATTGGAATCATTCATTTTGAATTTTGTAAATTTTTTCTTGATCTAAATTTTGAGATTCTCAATTTAACAAGTTAGTGTAGCTCAACAAGACCCCACTTGACAAAAAAAAATCCTGTCTATCAAAACAGGTAACAAGTACGGCCTCTATATATAAACATACAACTAGTGTCTAAATCTCAACTAAGCCCAAAACACACACAATTGCTTCAATCTCCACACGCACAAAATGGCCATGGCCTGCAACAAAAGCTTCTCTGTCAATTACATGCTCCTCACACCGGAGGATGCCAGTTTTTTCGACCTCGTTCGGATATTATTTTCGAGTGACGTAGGGAAGAGGAAATCCGTGGACATTCCTCGAGGCCGGCGAGCGGAGAGCTTCAAGCTCAGATGTCTCATAGTTTTCTCCATCTTGGCCCAGAAATTTCTGAAGTTTGTGGCTAAACCACTGGCCTGGCTTGGGTCTGTGGTTGAGATGTGGATCAACCTTCTGATTAGTAAC
This sequence comes from Actinidia arguta var. hypoleuca, assembly GCA_030159115.1. Classification (NCBI taxonomy): domain Eukaryota; kingdom Viridiplantae; phylum Streptophyta; class Magnoliopsida; order Ericales; family Actinidiaceae; genus Actinidia; species Actinidia arguta. Next base: position 6,382,558 of record BRYE01000027.1, read on the forward strand.
GGCAGCTTCGTCGGGTTGCTGTGGAATTTCTTGCGAGGTTAGTACTATACATTAATTTAGTACAATACATAAACAATATTGTATACTCAGTTTATGGATTTCATTGCATGTGAGTATGAAGAGTACAAAATACACAGTATCCCATAAGACTACAATTTGTTTCCTTGTAATCTTGTTAGTAATTACTTGTGGGTTGTTATGTAGGCTAGAAAAAGAAAAGGAATAACAAAAGAGAGAAAGAATTGCGTTTTCTAATTCTCATGTTTGGATGGGTAAAAAACAATGACGGTTCATGGCGTGAGTGGTAGTGATCACCTAGGCCACCTGAGGGCTCACAAAACCTTTAGTCTGAAGTTCGACTTCCATTCGTACACTTTCAATTCCTCAGCTAAGGCTAATTTATATGGAGGCTTGTCATGTCTTTAAATGGACCATTCTGTTGTGAATTGTGGAATTGGTTTTCTGAATTAATTTGCCAATCTACCGGATACTTTGAGGAATATAGATGTTAATTATTTGTTTTCATTCATTTGAATTTTTAATTTATAGGTAATCATGATATTACATATTGGCAATACATACCCAATAATTTTTATTCAATCTGACAATTTTTTGTGAGAAACAAAAGAGGCCTAGGTTGTATTTGGATCAAGGATTTGGTGAAGAAAAATAAAATAAAAATTAAAAAGTTAGAGTATCCAATCGTTCTGGACCATTGAATCATCTACTTTTATCAAGTTATATTTTTCGCCTAATTTGTAGTTTAAATGTAGAAGACAATTCTGTTTTTCTCTATTTCTTATTATTTTCCACAAAATCTCTGAAATTGGATATAAATCTATTTCAAATGTATAGTGGATCTGTTTTTGTCAAGTATTCATGAACTGAGAGAGACAGAGGGAATCCAATTAACTGTATGAAGAAAAAATCTATAAATTAAAATTGTCAACAACAAGTTTTAAAAGCTTAAGGGCTGAAATTGTAATTTTGATTGTAAGTTCAATAATGATGCGTGGCACTATCATTTGCCGTCGTGGCATTATCACCCCCAAATTAAAATTGTCAATTATAAAGGTCTCTTATACAGTGGTACTAACACGCAGTTTTTTTTTCTTCAT
>BRYE01000027.1:6398675-6401175 GCA_030159115.1 Actinidia arguta var. hypoleuca
TTTTTTTCTTTTTCACTTTTTATTATACCCTTTTATTATTTATTTTTTTCACTTTTTATTACTACTATTTTGCCATTAACTTTTATTCTTTATTCTTTTTTATTTTTTATTATTATTTTTTTTAATACCCTTTTATGTTTTTTTTTTCACTTTTTATTACTACTATTTTGTCATTAACTTTTATTCTTTTTTCTTTTTTACTTTTTGTTATTTTTTTCTTTTAATCCCCTTTTATTCTTTTTCACTTTTTATTATGTTTTTTTAATATCCTTTTTATTTATTTATTTTTGTTATTTTTTATTATTATTTTTTAATACCTTTTGATTTATTTTTTGTTATTTTTTATTATTTTTTTTAATACATGTCATAACCTCATTCTCCCTTTAAATTATCACACAACTCATATTTTTATACTTTTTAAAAAATTTACAAATAATGTCTCTCAAAAACTACAAGTAAAAATAAATAAAACATTATAAACATATAATAAAAAAAATTCCATAAAGAAAAATAAAACTGAAAAAAAACTGAAAAAAAAAAGAAAAAATAAAAAATGAAAAAATAATGAAAAAAATTAAAACAAAAAAAATTAAATAAAATAAAAAAATTAATGGTAAAAAAAAAAACTAAAAAAAAAAATTTACAAAAACCGGAGTGAGAGAGAGAGAGAGAGAGCGCGAGAGAGAGAGGATGAGAGAGAGAGAGAGGGGGGTAATTCGGTAATTTCACAAGGGGACAAATTTCTGCTTTATGTCAGAGGGGGTGGGAGAATAACCCCTCGGAGGCTACCTTTTGTACCAGATTTTAGGCTGTTTTTTTTTAATTTATAAGCAAAATAGTCAGAAAATTTTGACTTTTTTATTTTTTTATTTTTATTTTTTACTTATTTTTAGTTATAGTAAAATTAAAAAAAAATAAAAAAGTCAAAAAATTCTTAATATTTTTAATAACAAACTTAAAAAAAAAAATTAACTTCTGAGCATTATCAAACGAACCTTACAAAAATGATTTTTGACAGTGTTCTCTAGTTGTTGGTAATTTCGGGCAATGGATGAGTTCTCCGTGAAGGCTAGATTTTAAAATAGTTTAATTGAAAAGGGAAAAAGGGAAAAAAAATATTAAATAAAGTAGAGAAAAATTATGGTATACTGTTGGAGAAGATAGTAAAAAAAAAAATCCTCTAATAGAAAGGAGTCCCCTATATTGTTGAAATTTAGAGAATAATTGGGGAGTATTGTTAGAGATTCTCTTATAGCTAATAATTGTTGCAAATATAATTTTTGACTAGCCACTAAATAGGTTGATTTAGATTTTTTTGTGTTTTTGTTAGCTAAAATAGCCTAAAAAGCCGTTTACAAGTTTACTAGTGTTTGGGATGAAATTGTGAGAGTTTATTTGTGTTTTTGAGGGTGTTTTCTCTATCTCACTTTATGTTTTTAATCAAAAAGTGAAAAAATAATAATTTTTTTAGCTACCCAGACAGTTTTTTAGATGTTAAATTGTCCTATGATAACTCCATGCTCATATAGGTGGAGTAGGATTTTAATAAGGGGCTTTGGGCCATAGCTCCAAGAGTTTATCTAAAAAATTTTTAAAGTCATAACTTAATTTAGTCGAAATAGACAAAAATACCCTTGTTATTTTGTATACTCTCAAAAAAATTCACCTTACACCCCATATTTCTTTGTAAACCACTGTCGTAATTTCTTTCTACACTACAGCTATAACTACACTACTGTCGGCGCAGCGGAAGGTTAGCCGACAACTTTTCGGATGGTAACTGCTGACTTGGAACTATGAAATTTAATTATTTGTTGTAGTGAATTTTCACTTTTCAGTGAAATTTTACTGTTTAGAAACTAAAAATTTACTATTTTGAATAGTAATCAATATTCAAAATAACGAACATTAGTATTTTACTGTATTTTGCAATGGTGGTGGCTGTGGAAAAGAGTAAAAAAATTAAAAAAAAAATAATTTTACTATTCAAAAAAGTAAAATTGTACATTTTTACTATTCTAGGCGGTGGCAGTGGTGGTAGAAAACAGTAAAAAAAATTTAAAAATAAATTTATTTTTCAAAACAACAAATAGTATAATTTCATTATTTTATGTGGTGGCGACAATGGCAGAAAAAAGTAAAAAAATTAATAAAATAATTTCAATTTTGTTTAACTTTCAATGCATTTATTATTTATTTATTTGTTTTTGTTTTTGTTATTTATTGTACTTTATTAAAATTTAGAGATTTAATAAATGAAAATGCTAGTATATTTTTTTATCAAAAATAAAAAAGTAAAAAATTATTTAGGAAAAAAAAATATTGGACGATTAAAAGCAACCGGAGGAAGTGTGTGTGTATTATGAATTTGTTACACTTTTACTTTTTAGGTGTGTGAAGAGCCACTGGTTTAGAAGCCCTTAAAAATAAAATAAAATTGGGACCGAATTCAAAAACTTTCAGTAAAGACAAAATTTTTTTGAAAAAATGGTGTTTTTTT
>BRYE01000027.1:6448675-6451175 GCA_030159115.1 Actinidia arguta var. hypoleuca
ACCGGAATTTAGCCATTTGTCGTTAACAGTGGGAGTTTGTGCGGTTTAGTCCACAAACTATACAGTAGTCATGCGTTTATATTCAAACGTCAAGAGGTGCATCCACGAGGGGTCAAAGTAAAATTTGTCCTTAATTTTTTTACTAATTTATGACTAAAAATGTAAGCTAGACTTTGCCTCCTAAAATGTAAGCTAGACATGGCCAAAAATCACTAATGATTGCTACTTTATTAAAAAATTCAGTCGTTAAAAATTAATCCTTCAAACAGGTCAAAAAATACTGAGCCTTTTTAAGCAAGAACATCTAAATATCTAGGCCAAATAAAGCCTCACTAATGGCAATTTGATAGGGTCTAAGTGTCTATAATTGATGATGTCTTGCTCGCAATCTTTTCTTTAGAAAAACAAATGATGATTGTGTAGCAATGCATTGTGTATATGGTGGGCAACCAAAAACCCTACAATGCACTCACATGAACATGAATCACATGATATTGCCCCAGCTGACTAATTAGTTGTCATCTAACCAATTCCCTTTTCAAAATGATCAATAATATACAAATAAAATAGCATTGTAGAATGTGTGGATTTCACTTCCAAACAAAACGACTATCAAGACGGCACATTTATTTACTAAAATATCACTGTCACGTCATTCTCGTGATATTTATATACGGATTTCATATCATTTTTCTTCCTGAACGGATGATGACTTTGGGGTTCGGGGGCCAAATTTTCAAAGTACCAGCTCTCAAAAAGAATAGTAGTTCACATGTTTTCATTCAATTAAGAAAATCTTTAAGCCTGCAATCACTCCTAAACACATGATGTAAAAGAAAAGAGAGAAGATCTTGACTATAAAGAAAACTAAAATATTATATCAACTGTTCATGGTTAAATAAAATAAATATATTAATCACAACCTAACGAGCAATGGTTAGTACTTGGTAAAAAAAGTTTTCATATCATCGAAAAATCTTATAAAAATTCATGAAAGTGCATTAAAATATGTAAAATGTACATTGATGCTCTATCTTTCTTGTTTGGCACCATATGAGTTTTAAAAAAAAATAAAATAAATTGCTTTTGCTTTTGCTTTTGTTAGTCAAGGACAATAGAATTGCTTAATTTCTGCATTTGTATTTTGGCAAGTTGGATTAAATAATCCCCTTGCATAAGCTTTGATAGCGAGGCTGGTTAATTATTCTAGTTATAATTGATTCAGTACTCTACGAGCAAGTAGTGCTCTGATGGTCCATAGGGTATTACTCCATATACCAAGAATTTTATTATTATTATTATTATTATTATTATTATTATTATTATTATTATTATTATTATTATTATTATTATTATTATTATTATTATTATTATTATTTATAATCATTGTTATTATTTTTCTTGATAAACAAGTTAAAAAGATTCCAACTTGAGAAGAATAGGGCTTAAGATCAAGTGTTCAATCCCCTCCTATACATTGAAAAAAAATAAAAACATGCATTGATTTGTGACTTGAAATTGGGTAAACTAATTTGGGTTTGGGAGTACTAATTAAATTAGATGATGGAATTTTATTCCACCGTTTGATAAAAGAAAACATATAGTCATATAGAGATTCGCTTTTCTCCGGTGACCGGAGAGTCCAGCCAATCCATATTTTTTTTACCAGAGATTACTGAGAGAATCCAAATCCATTCCTACAATTGATAAATTAGCTTTGAGTACGAAGGGGGAAAAGATTGTTGAATGCACGCCATGGAAAGATTTAAGAAACTACAAAGAATAACGTTTAGATTTTTTAAAAAATTAAGAGAATTAATAGAAAGACAGAAGCAGAAGCCACTAAGTGCCATTATCACGAGTAAAGCAATAGTAATCTCATTTGTGCTGTTGATGTATATCTTGTGTATATAACCTAGGAGTAGAATGGTCTTTTAGTCTTTACTATTTTGTCTATATATTCTCTTCTCTCTTCTTTTGTAACCTAACTTCTTCATATAATAAACTCTCTCTTTCTCTCTCTACTCTCCCTAATCTCAACACTATATATATATATATATCTTCATCATCTAACATGGTATCAGAGCTATGGTTCTGTATATCTCTTCTTTGATTTTCGTTTGATTTTCGTTCTTCTACCTTTGTTTTTGTTTTTTGTTTTTTTTTTGATTTTTTCGTCATCTTCTCTATTTTCTGACGACGATAAATCTATCTGTATCTGAAATCTGAATACACCATTGTGTTCGTCCTGAAACTATACGCTCACAGAAGTCCGAAACACCGCCTATATCCTATACACGCACCTCCACGCGCCACCTGAGTCACCGCGCGTCCGATCTACGCCAATAGATTATCTCACGCGCCCAAACGCGCCCAGACCTGTCTCTGCCACGCTCTACGAAATCGCACGCGCCGAAGCGCGTCAGATCTACTCTCTGCGCGTGCACTACACGCGCCCTGTCTGTGACGTCATCCCTGCGTCAGCTTCGCGCGTCATCAC
>BRYE01000027.1:6461175-6463675 GCA_030159115.1 Actinidia arguta var. hypoleuca
TTTTTTTTTTGTTTTTTTTTTGGTAATTAAAGTGGACATCTGAATATTTGTGAGTTGGATTTTGTTCACCTGTCCAATAGGTAAGTGAAATTTACTATTGGTTTAAACAACAGGGTCGACTAATTTGAATAGAACCTATTTTGAATTAATCAGAGAAGGTAGGTGAATTTTGAAAGATTATTTGGTGCTCTTAGAGCATTGATCTACACTATTCAATAAGTGACATGTTTGCACATATTGGTCATAACTCAGATAAAAAAATAGTGAATTTCATTTTTTACACCAATCATTCTAAAGTTAGAGTATCATTAGGATTTGTTTTAAGAATACTACATAATTTCTTGGTGAATTTTACCCCAAGCCACTAATTAATGAGAAATCAAAAAATAGAAAAAAATTTATCAAATGGTAGAAAAAGTTCAACAAAGACAAAGTAACTAAAAAATCAAGAAAGTAAAAAAACGAACACACGAAACTGATCCTAAAATTGACAGTGTACAGGGCCAACTATACCCGATGGGCTGTGGATCCATAATTTGAAACCAGAATTTGTCCATTTGAAATGGGCTAGGCCGCCCATTTCGGTATCGTTTGCAGCAATATGCTATTCTATAGGCTTACTGCTTCTACAATTCAATCCACCAAGCAAAGTTATGAAAAATTTCAAATATTTTTGCTACTCCCATAGATAAAGTAGACAAACTTTATAATAATATTTAATTTCTTAATGAGTATACCGAGTTTGGCCTAGCTACGTAGTAGACTTTTTAGCTGTTTTAGTTTTCGAGTTTTTTTGTCAACGTTTTTAACCATTTGATCAAAATTTTATTATTTGACAATTAGTGTGAAGCATCGTAAATAATTTTTCGAGGCAATCTATACTATATAGAATTGCAAAAGACTTTTTATGAGAAGTGTCTTGAGAGCTTCAAGGGAAAGAAACATATATATTGACTCATTTGATAACACGGAGTATATAAATTGATATGTATCTATTGACCTCATTCAAGAAATGCCTATTTGAATATGCCTAGATTATAATTTATGATTCAAGAAACATCAACAAGCCCAAAGACCATGAAAAAATATGTAAGATTTTTTAGTATTTGACTTCGTCTCTTTATTGAGAGGGTACGGAATTTCCCTTTAGAAAATTGGGAAAGAAAAAAATTCAAAATAATCTCATAATATTAAAAGGTTAAGGATACAGAAAATTCAAAGATTTTATGAGCTAATGTCCCGAGTTTCTAAATTTCAAAAGCAAAAGGACTAATTCTTGATTTCGTGAATGCATTTAAATCTTTTCTCTTAGCCACATGCCTCTATTTTATCTCTCCATACTCTCTAGGCATCGCTGCCCCCATCGTTGCTCACCTCACCGTGGCCTACGCCAAAGGGTTTCCAAGCAAGCGACGAGAAAATAACTCCAGACAAAAAGGTAAATTGATATTAAAAACTTGTCTTATGTGACATGGCAAAAAAATTAGACTATTCTAGTTAGTAAACTTCCATAAAATCACTCTAGACAAAACTAAAAATTAAATTTTTTAAAATAAAATCACAAAAAATCGAAACCTAATTGCATGGATAAGTGTCATGAAGCACCCTTCGACAGTGCTCCGTAATGCCGTGCGTTAAGCCTCGCTCCATGACAAGAAGCGAGGTGTACTTTTAGAACAGAGGAGAAATTCTCGTATATGCAAACAACATAGAATAGTGGAATTTTTTTGGGGTAGTCGTATTGAAATAGAAAGAGCGACAAAAATTGGACATTATGGTGTGAATGGCAGCACAGCCGATCCAAAGATGGGGGCTAATATTCAAGGATGATGACAGCCTTTGAATTCTATTAGAGCATCTTCAACTCAAAAACTCAAAATACTTTATTTTAAAAGCTCAAAATATATATTTTTTTATTTAAAAAGTAAATTTGAAAGTTTTTACTATTAATATCATGCCATCCTTTGGTGGGCCATACATAGTAGGATAGTTAATTATGTAGCGTTAAGTTACGGACTCGCAAATTGACAGTGACATAAAGTCATACTCTAGACACTAAGTATGGTTCGTTCAAGTCTTAAAAACATGTTCATCACCTTTGTACTTAAATGTTGATTGACCACTTGGAGATGTTTGAATTTGGGACCTAAGGGTTGAAATCCCAAAGTCTTTGTCTATCAAACCAACTACTTGGTTTATATTTTTTTATATCATCTCCCATCAAAATCTTTTTTTTTTTATCTACATTATTTTAAAACTCGTTCATTTCTTCTCAAAATTTGTTCTTTTCTCCAAATTTAAATTTTATAACTAATCCATGCATACTCCAACTTTTATTTCAATTAGCTTCACTCAAAATTTAAAATAATATTTTTAAAAAATTATCAAATATAATATTTGTCTCATTTTAAAGATATTGTTGAAATCTTTTCAAAAATACTAACTTTTTGATATATATATATATATATATATATATATATATATATATATATATATATAT
>BRYE01000027.1:6473675-6478675 GCA_030159115.1 Actinidia arguta var. hypoleuca
AAGCCCAATGTTGAGTTTAGAGGACTCCCTTAAGTCCCAATTGAAGCATATTGAAGCTCAATTCAAAGAAATTAAATGCTAGAAACAAAAATCCCAAATTTCTAAATGTTAGGGTTTTTGAAACTTTAACCTTAGATCTACCATGCTAGGATTAGTTTTGAGGTTTGAGTTTGAGTTATTGTTGTCTCTTGAGTGTGTAGTTGAGCCATAAAAACTTTGGTGAAGTTTGGATTAAGATTGGATAAGTTTTTGACAAGTTTCGTGCCAATTCTGCTGCTGCGCGCGACTGGCGTTGGAACGCCACGTTGGAACGCCCAGGCGTTGGAACGCCACGTTGGAACGTCCAGAGTTAGGATTTTCATTTTTGCCCAGGCGTTGGAACGCCACGTTGGAACGCCCAGGCATTGGAACGCCACGTTGGAACGTCCAGAGTTAGGATTTTCATTTTTGCCTAGGCGTTGGAACGCCACGTTGGAACGCCTAGGCGTTGGAACGCCACGTTGGAACGTCCAGAGTTAGGATTTTCATTTTTGCCTAGGCGTTGGAACGCCACGTTGGAACGCCTGACGTTCGAACGCCACGTTCGAACGCCAGACCATTTTCAGCCCAGACACTGTTTTGTAAAACGGGCATAACTTTCTCTAGAAAATTCGGATTGAGACACCGTTTGAAGCGTTGGAAAATAGACTCGTAGACCTTTCTAACCATATAAAGTTTATAATTTAATTCCATCTATATTATGAGATATTGAAGTTTAAAGTCGACCTAAGCTTTTACCAACAACACAATTTTCTTTAGAAATTAGTCCTTATTCAATTGAGCATAACTTATTCATTTGAGATGAGTTTCAAACTCATGACCTACCAAATTGAAGGTCATTCAGTCTATTTTCAAATGATATTGACCTAGGAGGTATATTTATTGTCGTGAGGTAAATGGGATGCGATGAAAGAACTATAGACAAGTGTTGCCTTTGGCCATTAATAGTCAACCTAGGATCCTTAAACCTATTCCTAGGAGTGTCGCCCTAGGGCGTAGGTTATCCTTGAGTGGGGATACCTTTAGTCAAGTCGAGAGTTGTTATATTAGTTTTAAACCTTCTCGATCATAGTATTGATATTTTGTATCGTATGTCATATATGTGTAGGAACGCCAAGTGTAGCACTTAGCCAAGGAAACCAAGGTGAGTAACACGATGCCATGGACAAAACCTATGTATCTTCAAAAGTGTTTTCAATACGTATTATGTTATATGTAACCATTTTTCCATGCTTTCAATGCATCAATGATTATGTTCTAAATATGAATGCCATGCCTTTCAAAGTATTCAATGTTACTATGCTATGTATTGAAATCCATGGATGCATGATTTACAAGAAAAGCTAAGTATGTTCAAGATAAGCAAGTATAGTGACACTCGGGGTCCCCCGTGGTGGGACTTTAATCTAGCCTAAGGTCCTAAGGTAGATGGGGGACATTAAATAAGTTCCATCTACACAGTGAGATATCTCTGGCCAAAAGAGCCACCCGACCTATATGGTCATCCAGTTCAGCCGAGTTGTCATAGTTTCAGTATATGATATGTACGAGTACAAAAGCAAGTATGCCAAGATTCTGTGAGCTTCAAGTTTATGAAAGTTTATGTTTTCAGAAAAGATATGTATGCTCACATGTTTAAGTTAAATGATATAAGTATGTTATGAGATAATCCATGGTATTTTATGTTCATGCATCTGTTGTTATTCACTAAGCTTTTAGCTTACGTTTTCGAAAACCTTTTCAGGAGACCAGTCCGAGGAGCAGTAAGAAGAAGATAGCAAGTAGACTTTAGTTTTGTGGCCAATGGCCTTATGTTGTTTTGTAAGGGCTAGACCCTATATTATGTAATGATGTATGTAGAAAGTTTAAAGCTTAGGCACAGCTCTGTATACAGTGTGCACACTCTACTTATTATTTTCAGTATTATGACGCTTTCGCAAAAGAAAAAGAAAAGAAAAATTATACCAATTTGAATGAGTATGCACAAGTTAAAGATAAGTAGGCCTTGGCGGCAAGCCGCCGGCCGGTGACGAACCGTCGATCCGCATAGACCGGGTTGCGGGGCGTTACACACTTGGTCCTCCACACATTATTTCTGATCACAAAATCATTCGTACTATATAACTATTAACCTATTCCCTAGCTTTGATTAGTACATGTTGCCACCCCCACACTGGGGTGGATGGCACAGGGTAATGAGGGCGTAAGAAAACTTGGACGAAATGATTGCCTCGAACATGAGCAATAGCTATTTCTCGATGATCTTTGACCGGAACTAGGGGATCTCAATGGCAAGTGAGTAAAATAACTCAAATGATGTATCTAGTGATGACATGGTATCCCCTAGATACAGTTTGAGCTTGGCATGGGCAGACTCCGCCCTGTAATAAAAAAATGCACTATGTTTAAAGAATAAAGTTACAAAAAGTACTTTGCAATGAAATGACTATACATTTGACTTGAGTTGTTTCCTAAATGCATGAAAGTATTTACTCATGCAGCTACAAACCGCACTTTGTACAGCCTTAATCATGTTTTTTAGAGGTATTTTGTTATACACGGGTATGATTTAAACTCTCCTATAAGGATGTGTCACTTCTGTTGGTAAGACTCTGGTGTCGATGACATAATTAGTGAGTGCCATAATATAAGAAATCATTTCATCTCTGAACCAAGAATAGGGCTACAGTTTTTCGTCACGTTCTGATTTATGTGCCAAATATAGAAGATGTGACATGCCATTGGAAAACATGTTTCAATGGCCTTCATAAGCGTCAAATCCTGATCTGATATAAGAACCGATGGCATCACTGCTCCTTTTTCAATCATCAAGTTTTTCAAGGTACTCAAGGCCCATGTTAACCGATCTGACTTCTCATTAGCAAGATATGTGAACATAAGTGAGTATGTTTGCAGTGTGGATGTAATACTGACAATCTCCAATAATAATATGCGATACTCATTGGTCTTGTATGTTGCATCAATGATTAGCACAGTAAAAAAGTTAATAAATAGCTCTAAGCTTTTAGGATGAACCTAGAGAATATTTATAATTTCGTTCATCTCTGGATTTATCATAAACGTATGGAGGTATATTTCGCTAATTAATTGATCCAAGATATGCTAGATAGAATTTAGGCCACCACATTTGACTTCTTTGTGTTTAGAGACAGCGTTGTAAATGCTCTGAATCCTTGTGGTGTTTGCATGGTCTCTTTCTTTTAAAACATTGAGCATTTCACGAGGTTTGGTACTCCTAGACATCTCTAGCACAAATTATTTCTCCATTGATTTGAGCCTTGATGGGTACTCATGACCATCCAGATATTATGTTGTTTCATGGTTATGAAAATCGCACTTCACTAGTAAACCCCACATGACACCATCTTGAGGTATTGCTACATCTCGCAGCTCAAATGGGCAATCACATTTTTTGATTCCAGTATTTATTTGCAAAGATTGCCCTTTAGAAAGATATTGTGACGATTTATACTTTCCTCCTCTTTCACAACCAAGAATTCACTTTGGGAGTTTGCTGTTTTTAAATTAGCAGACCTTTTGATAACAATCACGATGCCATTTTGCCAACCAACACTATAAACACAATCTAACATTTTGTCTCTACCTTAAAAAATTTGTCAATAAATAAAAAATATGCATAAGGAAAACTTTATTGGATCTACTTTCAATAAATTGATAATATAATGAAACAATAATAGTATGATGAAACAAGTGTATAATCACGACCTATATGAGTGATAAATTCAAGTGTATAATCACGACCTATATGAGAGACGTTTTCTCCATTTGGAATATCACTCTCAGTTGTTCAACTATTTAAAATTGAGTCAGTCATAGTACTCTAACTATGGATTTCAAAAAAAAAACTATTGACCAAATCTTGATATAAATTGAAGGAGTGATAATAGAATGAGTGATGATATGAAGGAGATGAGAACTCTAGAGAAGTGTTCTTCATATATATAAAGAGAATAAAAAAAGAAATAAAATTAAAAACAAATGGAAAAAATGGGGGCCAACTTAGGGCTTGGCTGGGAAGGAAAAGGGAAAAAAGTGAGGGGGGTCCCGGCTAGGAGTTGGGAGGGAAAAATGGGGGTGAAAGGGGCAATAGGGTAAATGTGTATGGTGGGGCCGAGGAGGAGGGGGGGCTGTAGGGGGTGTGAGAAATAGATCTCAAATTGGGACCATGCTTCTCCGCAATTTATTTTTGAATTGCACTGATATAGTCTAAATATTTTATGTCTTATTTTGAGTCTATTTTGATAATTCAAATAGTTCATATTGTAGATTTCATCAAGAACTTTAATACTTAAAAATATCAGATTGGTCGGATACAAATCAATAATCGATCAATATCAATTTATATCAAGATAAATTATTATAATTTTGTGTGTCATACTCATTTATTAAATTATAAAATAGTACTAAAGGCTATTGAATTGTATTTGATCAACTTAATTTTTTATAGTACTGATATTTACAACGGAGTCTACAATATCAAATGTTTGAATCATAAAAATAGGACAAAAATACTCGTATTGCACTATGCATAGAAAACTTTGTCCTCTTGATGTTAGTGGAGAGCTAGTTTGATGCATTTATACTATATAAGAAGCAAATGCAGTATATTTTCAAGTGGCATAAAATTATAATTTATGTCTCTTACATGATGCTCTTTCACGAACTGTCATTGTCTTTATTTTAATCCCATAACGGTGGGAAGTAAAGATTGAAGCCCCAAAACCTCCTATTTAATACCTCTCAGTTCATTGTTTTTTTTTAAGCTGTGAGCAAAATATAGCTATTAATATACTAGTTGTTTGCCATATATTATAGTCAAAAGGTTCAATGTTCGTTTTAAGAGAACAACAAACTGCTATCGGTTTTGCTGGTTGATGGATAACCAGAATATAATGGTAATTGTGTAAAGTATTATTAAA
>BRYE01000027.1:6486175-6488675 GCA_030159115.1 Actinidia arguta var. hypoleuca
TTTTAGGGTGCTAACTGCTGACCTTTGAACTATTTCGTTCAAGTTTAATTAACATGGAGATGACTCTTCGGTTGTGTCGAGAGACCTTCTGAATGTCTCACTTCATTCTCACTAAAAATTCTAACAAAGTAATATTATAATAATTTAGTATGCGACAAGTACTAAACTAACGAAGTTAAAATCAGCCCGTCCTTCTCTAACGCATTGTACATGGCAAGTACGAGTATTTGGTCGATAAGGCGAACTAACGTAATTTGGAAATTGTTGTGGTTAAAATCTGGAATGAGCAATTAACAGTTAGAATTGTTTGAGAAACTCAGAATTGTCTTCAACGACCTGTACAAGAGAACAAACGTCACTGGCAGGAGTGAGGCCGCTCAAAAATTCCTTTGGAGTGGATGAGACCGAGGTGAATTCGCTAGACAAAGCACAACAAAGAAATTGTATAACAAAAGCTCAAAAAGTGAGAATGTGGTTACTCTTTTTCAGTGGATGGTGAGCGACCTTTTTATAGATGAGAAAATTACAGTCATATAAGGAAATCAAGGCGTAACATCGAATGACCTAATAAGGAAGTCGTGGCCGAGGATCGCGTAGTACCAAAGCTGTAGGAGAGTAATGGAGTTGGAATTTAAAGTTTACCTCGTCCCAATGGTGGTGAGGTAGACTGCCTGGAATTAACGATTTGGGATATTGGGAAAACATGTATAATTTTTAGGAAGCTCGGATACGTTGAGTGGCGGCCTAAGAGACATTGGCGACATGATTCTTTGCAAACAACGTGGCGATTTGTTTAGCTTGGGCCAAATCATCTTTTGGAGATAACATTATTAGGTGAGGATTTTACCCCTCATCAAAAATCATATTTATAATTTGGGAAAAAAAATTAAATTAGTGGAAAGTAGGGAAATCCAAGTAATAAAGAAAAGAGTATGAAGTTATAGATTTAAAATGAAAAGTTTTTCATTGTAGAATTTATATGTTCCCTCTTTTTCACTGCTCCTAAGCACAGGGCTAGTGAAACAAGTAACCAATCCATTTTTCTTTTTTAAAATCTTAAGAACAAAAGGTTAGGGGAGTGTGAATAACAATAAGAATTTTGAGAGGCTTTTTTTTGATTAAGAATTTCGTGAAAGAAAAGAAAAAGAAAAAGAAAATAGAAAGGTTGATTAATCTAACGACTTAGATTTAATCTTTTTCTCTTACTTTTTCTTCTTCCACAAATTTCTCCATAAATCCTCGATCCAAATATAGTCATAAAAATATCTCTACACTTTACTTCGTGTTTTTTCATTTATCATAATTGCAATAAAAATTGACCAGTGATTTTCACACTTTCTTTTTCTTTAATTGCACTATCATTCTTATCTTTATTAGAGTGAATTTATCAAAATATCTTTCATTATAGAGAAAACATCTTAATACAAGTAGGCATTTCGGTAAATTCACCATATTAAAATAAAGAAAGAATGCAATTAGAATAAATAGGAGGGTGAAAGTAAAAATCTAGTTCAACGACCTAAAAATTTCGCTAGTTTGATATAATTCCAATCCCCAACCTGGGAAGTTTCTTATGTGGGCTCAGCCCATTGTACCAACAACCTTGGGCTTACAGACTTTTAAATGTCAACACTCTTTTTCTGTAATCGTCCCAGCCCATATCATATTCCTAAACCGAAAACGTGTTCCGCGATAGAGGAGAGAGAACTTTCGGGGTAAAGCGAATCAGGAAGATCATCGAAGCGAATCATGGTTCGTCCCTTCATATTGATCTTTGTATTGATTTTCATCTTGTGTATTATGCTTGCATATGAATTGATTAACTGATTCTCTAAAATTAGGTTTCTCGATTTGATTCTGTCTCGATCCCTCATTTGTATGCACTGTTTCCGAGTGGTCAAGATCTGAATATAGTGCCTAATTTTTGTAATAATTTCACATTTTGATGTTTCATGTTGTCAGGTTTATGCCTCAGTTGATGAATATATGTCTTTCCATGTAAATTAGGCTAGTTGGAAGAACATATAGGGTCAATTTTGGGATCTGGTTTGTTAAGAAGTAAATTTAGGGCTTGAAGGCTAAAACTATACGCTTTATTCCTTTGAATGATGAAGAATATGTGTACAATCAAAGTTTGGAGAACATTGATGACCGTATAAGCTAAGATGGATGTTCCGATTCAGTTTAGGATCAACATGATGATTGATGTTGTTAGGAATCCAGGTCCATTTGATATAGAAAGTCAAACAATCTAAGCTCTCTTCGAAAATTGATGATTTTACAACCCCAGTAATATGAGATATCACTTGGTTGTTTATCTAATTGGATTGGATTTGACGTTAAACAACTTATGATAGCTTCTGGTTGACCTTCATAAGTTGTGCATGTTGGCAGACGATGCTCCCGGACAATTATAGTCATTTTGGCTGTCCCAAAATTATGAATTGATATGTTTTAGAGTTGTCTCATTTAGGAAATAGATAACTAAATATGTTTGGTT
>BRYE01000027.1:6526175-6531175 GCA_030159115.1 Actinidia arguta var. hypoleuca
AAACAATACAATTTCACTATTTTGGGCAACGACGATAACTGTAGTAGTGGCAGTAGTGAAAAACAGTTATTTTTTTTTAAAAAAAAATAATTTAATTATTTAAAATAGAAAACACTACAATTTCACTGTAGTAGTGGTCGTGGTGGTTGTGAAAAAGAGTAGAAACATAAGAAATGCCAAAAGCTCGTGGGGTACTTATTTAATTGATTGTGGCAAGTCGTAACATGATACAAGCATGGCCAAGGACACTTGTTGTTTTCTAATTTTAATTAACTCTTAAATACACGCTGCAGTGAAAATCTTAACGACACGATTCCATACACAATTATATGATTAGTAAAAGTCTCTAGTGTTAATTAGTTCATGCTTGACAAAACTTATAAATACTAATTATTTTTTTTCTTCTTAAAAGTTGTGTCAGAATATTTATCACAGCTTTTACTTCAAATTATGAATCAAAATAATTGATTCTTGAAAGTTTTATTTTGAATATTTTTAACTTTTACTTTTAAATAATTAATTTTAATATAAATTCAGTTATATCAAACACCGTACAAAAACTATGAAAAACTAAAAGCAACTATCCTATTTACTCCCAGTCTTACCTCCATTCATTGGAGGATCATTCATATTCATAGTAACAGTACTATCTCATGCCAACTGTTCTAGGAGCTAGCATAAAAAGGAGCTAATTAAGAGTCCCGACATGTGGGCAGCTTTCAATTTATCAACAAAAGTTATAGGTGACACTTAACAGAATGATGGTAAAGTGTTTTTGAAGTAAAAAACTTAATTTATTTAACCACAAAAGAAAAAAAATTGATTTAAGATTTATGTTTATATATATATATATATGATTATTTTGTTTTGACATCTTTTTCTTGGGTTAGAGTAGAAAAATAATTTTATTGGGTTAGAGTCTTTAACAAGAAAGAAAATTGGACCCTTGACATGAGTTTCACCGTTAAAAAAAGTTTTAGGAAAATTTTTAGAATCGGGAGTGCCAATAATATAACTTTTCTAGAACATACGTGTGATATATATTGTTTGTAAACTTGAACATATTTTTAAAACTTGTTAATTTTTTAAACCAAGTTTAATCCAACAATCTATTATATGGCTTGTTCGGCTCGTTTATTAGTCCTATCCATTTGACAAGATACTAAGTGAACATTATCCAGCTTCTAATCAGTTGAAATATGTAGTTCATTTGAAATAATAGAGCGATTTACGTTAAAAAAAATGAGTCATACTTATGTCAACAAACAAAGAAGATGGGTAATATTCAGTCACTTTATCAAGGATTAGATAAGCATAATTGCCACATAGCTGTTCCACCTAATTCCAGCTCCAATGTGACAAGCAAAGCTAGCTAGCACTTTATGGTTTTAGTTGATGGCCCTTGGGAATGCTTCAATAACACCCAATATCTTTTCCGTATTTCTCTAAGACCATAATAGTTACATCACAATTGCTTAAAGTGATCAAGCATGCTTTTTAGGAATTCACATTTCCAGAGGTTCTAATGGATCATTGTCTTTTTCCCAATCATAGTACCATTAGTTTGAATAAATTTCCCACTTTGTTTTGGTAGATTTACCCACATATCCCTCTAGTACTGCTTTATCATATACTTGCTGCTTCTAATTAGTTGGCTCTGAAAGAAACCTCCAAAATCCATTGCATGCATCTGTGATGAATTTGTTCCATTCTCTTTGTAGTTTCCCATATCAATGCTGACTGTGTTCCATTATTTTTGTAGTTTCCCACATCAATGCTAACTTTGGGATTGTATAGAAATAATTCACCTGCAGATCTCCCATTTAAGGAAAATTTATTAGATCTCTTAACCCATGTTTGGATCTTGGATTTCAAGGGCACGTAAAGACAAGACAAGATATATAAAATATAAATTCATGTGTTATGGTTGGTGCGTGTGGTAGTTATTTGACCACCAAGAGCTTCATTAAACTTTTGGTATGGGGTTTAATTCTCATACGTATGCTATCAATTCTTGTGTTGAGTCAGACTATATGAGATTTTGCCATGAATTTAAATGGATTCCCATTTGTGAAAGATGAAATTGGTCCTCAAATTAGTCAGTCTAATGGAACGAATACCAAATTATATATATAAAAAATAATAAAGTATTCTAATAAGTAAAGAAAGTAAAGTAGCAATGTCAAATCCTAATTTTTTATTCCATTTTGCACAAATCTTTGCACATATCCAAGATCTAAATAATTTTTTGCGAACAATTGGGCTGGAGCATGGGTATTGAGCTTAATTAGTCAAACAAGTGTTTTATGAAATTACAAAATTCATTAAATTAAAAGATATTTGAGTGATAGTCCATTAAACTAAGATTTATGTGTAAAAATTCTATTATTGGACAATATTACCCTTTATACCCAGACTATAAACACCAAAAAAGAAAAAAATAAATTAAAATATATTTGAGTCAATCTCTCTCTATGTTCTCTCTCTACTCTTTCTATAGTACAGCCACAGCCACACCGTCATCGCCATCGCCATCTCCACCACCACCGCCGCCACCATTACTGGCAAATCTCTCTCTCTCAGATTTGAGATCTACAATCTTGTCATACATCAACCTCGCCCCCATATGACTGTTTTTACAACGCCATCATTGACCTCGCCGTCGTTTGACTTTGTTTTATAGATTATGCCATCGGAGACCTCCTAAGCCGTTTGACTTTGCTCAGTCCCCCATCGACTAGTCATCCCGAACGTCCGTTGTTCCAAATCTAGTCCAATTATATATTGATTTCTTCTCCAAATGTGATTTTAGATCTGGTCCAATTGAAGGTTTGCCATTGTTTGCCTCTTCATCGATTTTTTCTTTGGTGCTATTTTCGATCTCTTGCTCAACCCCTCTCTCGTTACATTCTCTCATACATATGTATATTTGTACTCCATGTCTTTGTAGCAATTATAGCCAAAAAGAGTGAAATGATAGTTTAGGCCAACAAAAATTCATCTAATTTTGTTAGATTTTTAGAAGAAAAAATAATAAAATTTTACTTTTTGTTATTTTGAACATTGGTCACTATTCTATATTGTCAAATTTGAATGAAATTTGACTGTAACAAACTATCAATTTTTACTATTCCAAGTCATTGGTGACCGGTTGGAAAGTTGCTAGCTGACCATCAGAAAGTCACATAATAGCCTGCCAGCATCCGACGACAATAGTGTAGGTACAGCTGGGGTATAGAAAGTTATTATGGCAGTTGTGTACAAAGAAACATGTGGTATAAGAAGAATATTTTTAGGAAAGTACAAAGTAACATGGGTATTTTTGTCCATTTTAACTAAATAGAATTTTGACTTTAAATTTTTTTTTATGAACTAATTGAGCTACAAATGTGTTCCCATATAGTTATGGCCAAAAGCCCCTCTTTTTATAGCCTAGTATTCCTTGAACATAAAACTAGGTTATTTTATCAAGCAAGCTAACCCCAAGGTTTAATGCAAATACAGTCTTAGGGTCGGTGCGTTTGGAAATTAGGGTAAGAAAGTAAAACTATTCGGATTTAGGGGGAAAGAAAGTAAAAGGAAGAGAAAAATATTCATTTTCCTTCCCTTATTGTTTGGTTTCCAATATGTCATAAAAGAAGCTAAAATTCGAAGACAACCAGTGGAAAATTATTTTCCTTTTCACTACCTTTTGTTATTTTTCTTCTTTCCTCTCCTTATTTTCATTATTAAGTCTCCTATTTTTTTTAAAAAATCAAACAAGAGAATGTTATTTTCTTTTAATTTCTATTTCCTTATTTTGCAAAATCAAACAAAGAAAAATAATTAAAATTCCTGAAAATTTTCTCTCACCTCCTTTTCCCCATTTCTTTTCTTTTCCAGAGTTCAAAACACAGCCTTAGTTCCAAAGGTCCATATATATATGGTTCTGATGAAATTGAGACGGATGGTACTTAGAAACTTTTCTGGACTGTCAAAATCCTTCGTTGATAAAAGCTGAGATTGCTACAATTGATTGCTTCACCTAACTATATAACAAATAAGAGAGAAAAATTTAATACCCTCAGATTGGATGATTTAGTGAGGCCACCATTATTGCTGTAAATGTTTTTAGGAGTTGTTTGATGGGGACCCATAAAACAACTCCTAAACATGTTTGGTATTATTTTCGTGGTTTTTTTTTCCCGAAACATTGACAATGAAAAGTTTGAAGTCACCATTGTTTCCATATAAATTTTCTTTTTGTCGAAATACTTTCAAAATTTTGAAAAAATGGCTAGTATATTGGATAAAATATTAAGTAAAACTTCTGGCCGAACTAAGGCGGACATCACTGTCGAACTGTCTCTTTATAGCAAACTTGGTGGGGTCTTCGGAGTTTGATCAAGACGCAACATTAGCTCGTGTTGAGCTAGGGCAAGCGTTGTTGTTAGGCTGTCGCTCTACAGCAAGCTCGGTAAGGTTACTACGCTAAACCTTGGTCAAGACGCAATGGTCGACAACGATCCTAAGGCACATCAAGAAACAGAAGGTGACTTGCACGCCAAAGTCTCCTTTTGACAACCCCTATGCCTTGATTGAGACATTGGTGACATGAAGGCTAGCTACCAACCAAGCCTTAGGCGTGTGGCTGAGTCAGCCGCCTACTTACTAACACAACAGTCAGTACGCTTCGGCACACATTGAGCTGCAGTCTGTCTAATGACATGATAGTTGACACATTCTGACACGCGCTCATCTCGACACACGCTGAACTTCTATAAAAAGTCAGGTCTTAGTCTTTCAAAAGTATGCAATTTCTGCTACTCTAAACTTATACACACTCTCTTTGTACATATACTTTGTATCTACCGGTCATCTAACTTGACCGTCAAATAGGGTCATTCTAAAAACAGCTCCGGCGATCGTTATCACTATTCTTGTGCTGCAGTTCGAACCACCAACTAGTAATCTTCAGCAACCACCACCAAACGTCGCTTCGCTACTACATATGTCTATCT
>BRYE01000027.1:6593675-6596175 GCA_030159115.1 Actinidia arguta var. hypoleuca
TAGGCAATAGGAAGGTCCAATAGCTGTCCTTTAGAAAATAATCTTATTATGACAAAGCTCGTTCTGTGATATGAAACTTATGATCCTTTATATGTTCAAACTTTTGTGCCCTTTGAGCAACAAATCACCATTCAAGGCAACAAACTTTCCTGCAGCTGATAAACAATCTACTGCGAGCAGCGAATGCTTTACAAGTATAGTCTGGCCGATGTCAGATATCGCAGACTTCAACCTAATCAGAAAATATTGCCATGCAACATCTATTCTATAGGCTGAAGTCAAATCATGGATATCATCTTGATGGCCACGCTCTCCTTCGATCATATCTATTATCTTGAGGCAATTATCCAACAAGGACTACCCAACAAAGCTTGGACGTCTTCCAAGAGGGTTGGCTGGCTTGTATGAATAGTTCTTGTGTTTCTATTGTGTCTTGACCGAACTTCGACACAGGACCACCGAGCTCGCTTCATAGTGGTGGCTCGGTGGTGATGCCCGCCCTAGCAAAGCCAAAATCCATAGTTGTATAACTTATCCCTTTACAAAAAGTATTGGGATGACAGGGTCAAAAAAGTTTCATTGAAATAACTAGAAAAAGTCTTTGCTCATGGCTGTAAAGATGGGGTCAAATTTCGGCTGTGTTATGGAAACCATTCGTTGCTAACACACGGCCTTTTCCGTAGTGGTGTAATTAGAAAAGATTTTCTGTGAAGTGCGCATTTGCAATTTCCTGTGGATGCTTTTACTTTCAAGCAAACCATTACTTGAGGTCAGCGCTCGTAGTTTTGACTTTTGATTTACAATAACAAGCAACAAAAGTAAAAAAGAAATTAGAATGCCAAACTACATGCTATGATGGTTTCTTCATGTAACTTATACCTGCAATTTATGAATAACAGAAATTTCAAATTAGTTGACATATCCGTGTCGGACAACGACACTCCTCAGACATGTGTTGGACCCCCGCTTTGCGTATTCATTTTTTTCGTTTAATTAGACACGTTGGAGACACATCACAGACAAACATATCCCTCCTTCAGACATGCGTGTCAGTGCTTGTGCCCTTACCCGTGTCACGTACAGGGCCGGCCCAGGGGTGAGCCCAGCAAGCCCATGGGCTTGGGCAACCCCCCTGGGTAGGGGCAACCATCCTGCCCAAAAAAAAAATTTTTTTTTTAAAGATTAGGGATTCAATTAATCAAATTAAAACTATAAGGATCAAATTGAATATATGTTCAAACTACAAGGACTATTAGTAAAATTTACCCAATTGTGCTTAAGATTAGTCCCTAGCCCAGTAGGCCATTATCTATTTGAGTCCATAGACCACTACCTACCTAGGCCCAATCCCCAGTAGCCCACTAAAATTTCATGTTATTTTAACTTGATAAATTAGCTAAATTATTTATCTTTAGTGAATTTTTATTTAAATTCACACAAGATTTTTTATGTTAAAAAAAAGTATAAAATTTTAACTAAACGGTGTAAAAAGTGTACTAAAAATTAAAAAAATTAAAAATTAAAACAGCTAAAAAATCTCATAAAAAAAAAAAATAGCCCAAACTTGGCCGTAAAACAAAAATTTCTACATGTGTAATTGGAATTGGGCTAGGGCAACCCAATCGACGGGGCCGGCACTGGTCACGTAGTACCCCAATGATTATTGCATCAGAGTGAAAAATGAAATTTCACTATTAATTCACCCCTGATATTTAAAACTTAATTTTTATGTATAAACAAAGTGTATGTTTTAGCCCTCTCTCTTTCGTGTAAACTTCAATCATAAGAATTCAAGTAGGCAGTGATACAATATAGCAATTTCATGTTTTATACATAGAGACTTGGTACTTTTAGGTTGTGTGAAAGTTTGTTATAATCATAAGAATTCTAGTTACATGGATGTCATGTTATCAAGCTTTAATGTATTTTGGACGGAATACTAACGGAAGGGGTGAAAGTGATAATTTTCAATAATTAAAGGGGTATAAAAAAAGATTCACTTTAATTATATAGGCATAGGGTTTTTTTCTCCAAAACAAATGGCATATTTGGTATAAAAAATATAGAACCAGTTATATGGGTGTTATGTGATTAAGTTTTAACAGAATTTTAGACAGAATACTAACGGAGGGGTGAGAGTGATAACTAGCCTTGGCCATTCATATGCACCCAATTAAAAAAAAAATACTAACTTTGGTGTTAAAACGTTGGAAAAGGTTGATCCTCCAGAATCTCCCCTAGTCGGTGAGCTGTGGAACTACAGATTCCATGAAGAATATGCCACTGAGACACAGATCTCCACTTTTTGTGTTTTTTTTTTAAAAACTCTTAATATAAAATGATAGTTGAAGACCATGTTACTACGACAGATTTCAATTTGGCAAATGGCATGAATAAAAAAACATGTAATTGCGGCGGATCCATTCCATGTGCAACAAACCCAAACTGGAACTTTTACAGTTGTAGTTGCATCTTCACTTGTGTACTTCGCAAGCAACTA
>BRYE01000027.1:6603675-6606175 GCA_030159115.1 Actinidia arguta var. hypoleuca
ATTATATAGGCATATGTTTTTTTCTCCAAAATAAATGACATATTTGGTATAAAAAATATAAAATCAGTTACATAGGTATCATATGATCAAATTTTAATAAAATTTTGGACAAAATACTAATGAGAGTATTGAAAGTGATAACTTTGATTTAATTAGTTTAATCTCTATTCTGAATTGGGGTATTACGTTGGGGATATAATTAAGCTTTATTGTTTATGGCCTTGGTCATTCATATAGCCAATTAAAAAGAAAAAAAAATACTAACTTTGGTGTTAAAAAAAAATCCGCAACGTAGGAAAAGGTAGATCCTCCGGAATCTCCCATTTTCGGTGAGCTGTGGAACTACAGATTCCATGAAGACTATGCCACTGAGACACAGATTTCCACTTTTTTTGTGTGTTTTTAAAAACTTTTAATATAAAATGATAGTTGAAGGCCATGTTACTACGACAGATTTCAATTTGGCAAATGGCATGAATAAAAAAACATGTAATTGCGGCGGATCCATTCCATGTGCAAACCAAACTGGAACTTTTACAGTTGTAGTTGCATCTTCACTTGTGTACTTAGCAAGCAACTAGCAATTAGTTTTTTTAAGTGCTGTAAAGAATCTAATGCTGCTGGCAACCAACATACACGGTCACATGCACTAATTTACAATATAGAAAGAGAGAGAATAAGGTTTGTAAGCAGACGAAACAGTGTCGTTTTAACTTTAGTTTTAGATTATGACTAGATGGGTGTGATTCGAATGTCATAAGAGATTTTGGTTTCTCTCGCTAGACAAAAACTAATTTTCAGGTGAGATAGTTAAAGGCTTAATCTTACTA
This sequence comes from Actinidia arguta var. hypoleuca, assembly GCA_030159115.1. Classification (NCBI taxonomy): domain Eukaryota; kingdom Viridiplantae; phylum Streptophyta; class Magnoliopsida; order Ericales; family Actinidiaceae; genus Actinidia; species Actinidia arguta. The sequence goes on from BRYE01000027.1 coordinate 6,604,506, forward strand.
GTAATATCACATCTAAAGTCATAGGTTCGAGAGAACCATTGAATAAGAAATTCCACAAGATACACAATACCTAATTAAGGAAGTACGATATTGATAATTCACTTACTATGAATCCAGTGAGATTACTCATCAAATTATATCAGGCCGACTCAAAAATATATGAGGTTTAAAGCGACAACTTAATATGAAGTCCTTTAAAATATTTTAATAAAAATTTATTTTATAGCTTTTTGAGATGTGAAATTACAAATTAAGTCTGTACTCAAGTTTAGCTAACAAGTTATTTTCAATATTTTGCTAATAAGTCATTTTTCAATTAAATAGTAGAGTTCATTAGATCACATAATCTTTTTTTGACATTGCTGATATCAATAGTTATTCTATCAATTTTAATTATGAAAATTTTCTATTTGCAAAAGTAACTTTAAAAAATATTGTCAATCATATTCAATGAATAATGCACATATTTGGAATCGAATCTAATCTTTTTATGCAATTTAGTACATTCATTGGGTTTTTTTTTGTCTATAAAAATAGTTTATAATATTAAATTTATGGACCTATATAGATTTCTTAAAAAAATTGGTGATCTAACGCAATGGCTTCATTAGCAGTATACTTAATGATGCAGATAGCAAAGCTGAAGACTACTTGGAGACCCAAGACCGTCGTTATACTCGTGTGGTAGGTAAACTTTAATTGTCCATAACTTTTGCTGCATAACTCCATTTTTCTATTATAATATGTCGCCGGAAAGCACTCGACGACGCGAAGACCACAGAAAATGAAAAAAAACGCTTCTAAGTATGATTTTCTGCCCGTTTAGTATTTTGGGCTTGTTTTTTGGCTTGATTTTTTTTAAGATTTTGTAAGTATTTCTTTTAACCCGGTTTGTTCCGGGTCTTAAGATTTCGGATGGCTTATTTATACTCTTATTCGTGTTATTTTCAGTAATTTTGGAGATTAATATAATTTGTGTGCAAGGTTGCGTCGTTTTCCAATCGTTTAGTATTCTTGCGAATCAATGAGCGTTTGATACTTTTTTGCCTAATTCACGTGAATCAATAGGTTTAAGGAAAAAATCTTAATTGGTATTCTTCGGAATCAACTGCTAGGTTTGATTTTTGATTTCCTGTTCGTATCTTTTGCATCAGTTGGTATCAGAGCTCAGTTCCGATTCTGATTTATGTAGTGCGTGGAAATGCCGCCCAGACAAAGGCCAATTCAAGACGTGATAGAGAATGACAGGATGGTTAGGTTACAACAAATGGTTGAGAATTTGGCAGATAGTGTGGTCGCCATGCAGATCCAGATGCAACATCAGATCCAAATGCAACAACAACAATAGCAATGACAATATCAGAATTCTCGTGTTGTGGAAGAGGGAGAAGGAGATGATGCCGAAAGTGAGGAGGAAGAGAACCACTTCGCGAAAAGGCAACCTTAACGGCGTGTTGAGAGGCAACCCCGATACCCACGCAAGGTGGAAGGCCGAGAGGCAGATGCTTTTTCAAATCGGTGGGAAGTAGGCCTAAAAATTGATATATCAGAGTTTCATGGAGGACTAAAAGCAGAGGACTTTCTCGATTGGTTATTTCCTGTTGAAGAGATTTTGGAATTCAAAGAGGTCCCAGAGAACAAACGGGTTCCCCTTGTTGCGACTCGTTTTC
>BRYE01000027.1:6623675-6626175 GCA_030159115.1 Actinidia arguta var. hypoleuca
AATTGTTTTCTAGCTTTTTGGGATGCGATATTACAAATTAAGTCTCTGTACTCAAGTTTAGCTAACAAGTTATTTTCAATATTTTGCTAATAAGTCATTTTTCAATTAAATAGTAGAGTTAATTGAATCACTTAATCTTTTTATGACATTGCTGATCTCAATAGTTGTTTTATCAATTTTAATTTTGAATCTCATCTTTTTATGCAAATTAGTACATTAATTGGATTTTTTTAATCTATAAACAACAATTTATAATCTTAAAATTTATGGAACTTTATAGATTTCTCAAAATATCTGGGCCTTAAAGATCGGTGATCTAACACAATGGCTTCATTAGCCGTACACTCAAACCGTCACTAATTTATAATCTCATTATTTTTTTTATGCCAACCAAACGGGATCTTAATGATTAATTAGTTCGTGCCGTTCATTTATAGTTCTTAAATGACTGCTTAGTGACATGGGAGAAGGGAGTCCCAAAAGAATCTTTGACCACAATATTCTTGTCGTGTGTAGTTAAATTGTTAAAGTACCAACTTGTTCTTGAATTTTTATTTTTACAACCTAAAAAGGCACAAGATGTTTTAAAAAAAAAATATGTCTTCACGGAATTTATAACATTATTTGCAACATAACGAGGAGGATGGTTCTAAAAGATTCGCAACATAACGAGGAAGATGGTTCAAGCATCACACATGGGTTACTTGACATGCCGGTTTGATGTAGCCAATAGCCCATTGGGTATCTTCGCAACCGTATCAACAAATTCAAATCTGCATTGTTCACAAAATTATTTCGGGTCTTCTTTCTTATAACCACCACTCGATAATTTCCATAAGCACAAATTCTTTCCCAAATTCCTTATCAATTAGCATATGCCATGCCACAAATATATATAACCACGTAGATAATGAAGTAATTGGTAAAGGTTTTTCATTTACTGTGTGGTCATTAAATTAGCTAATTATTTTTTGATAGTTATTATTTTTAGTGAACTCTTTTGAGTGTTTGAACAAAATTTTATATTTTTTTCAATTCATCTTTTTGAGAAGCACAACAAATTCCCTAACGACCAAAAAAAAAATGTCTCGGTTTTTTTAGTAGAATTAATATTTCTTTATCTTTAGTTGACAGTTTTTTAAAAACACATATTATTTTTTAAGTTCATCTAGATGAAGAGCACATAAGATGGGGAAAAAATGAACTAAATTTGAAATAATTACAGAAAAAACTACTTATTTAGTGATCCTAAACAGAAAAAATTATGATGCACTTGTTTACAACAAGTAAAGAAAAGAAAAAATGTTTGTGATGTTCTTACACTAAAAACCTTTGGTAAGGGGTGACCGTACCTAACATTAGGTATTGGCATTATTCTTTGAATTTTGCTAGGAATAGTATATTTTATGTTTTGCATGGACAGTACTACGTACTCACATATGGTAGGACCCAGAAACTAAGGCGTTATCATACCTAACATCAGGTATGGGCATTATCCTTTAAATTTTGTTAAGGACGATATATTTTGTGTTGTGCATTGACAATACTACATACCAACATTTTGGTAGCTCACCAACAATTTTTGTAGTGTTTAGTTTGGGTTTTCAGGATTTTGTTATATTCTCTATATGTTGTGTTGCTAGTTGTGTTTTCCGTATTTTTTTTATGCTTTTCGGTTTTGGTCATCATATGATTGGCTTTAGGAGTTGGTGCCAACCTAGTCGGAATTTTCTTCAATGATTAATTTTGTTTTTTGTTTTTTTCACTGATAAAAAAAGATCAGCATGAACTGTTAATACAGTGCACACAATGTATTTTCTTTCTTTCTTTCTTTCTTTAGTTATTCTTTAGCTTAGTACTGACATTGAAAGTATCAAAGCACACTGCAATATTCCACCTACATAGTTTTGTAGCATGCATCTAGTATTGTGGTTGCTAGCTAGCTTTTATCTCACTAGCTATATGGAATCTTCCTTAAAGTTGGGGACCTAACGCGGCTTGATCACCCTTTTCACTCCTTAAATACATTGAAGGCAATGCAAAGAGAGTACTATATTCCTTAATTCTTCTCTTCTTGCACCTTCTCATCTCATATTCTTCTAGTCTTTGAGCTTGAGCTAATCTAATCATTTCTTTTATTTCTAGTTGTTTAGCCATGAACAAGTTTGTCAAATCCACTTGTTTGTTTTTCCTTCTAGCCATTTGCTTTTGTGAAGTTGTTTATGTTGGAGGAAGGAGTTTGAAGTTGGAAAAGAATTTAAACCCTAATGCGAAAATGGATTCCAATGAATGAGGAAAGAGGTTGCAAGCCCTCGCTATGGTTATAGAACTATGGATCAAGGATCGGTAGATGCTTTTCGACCCACCACGCCTGGTCATAGTCCTGGTATCGGTCATTCTCAGCATGACTAAGTGTCGCAAGTTGTGATTTGTGAGTCATGGGGTTTAATGCATCCTGCATGTTGCGACGAAAACAGTCGCCCTGTGATACTAAGCCATG
>BRYE01000027.1:6646175-6651175 GCA_030159115.1 Actinidia arguta var. hypoleuca
CAATTCATCTTGAATGGTTTGGTCCTTTGGGAAGTATTGTTTGTTCCCATGCTAGTTTTGGCATGAGATGTTTGAATCACAATTATAAAGAGAGATTATCTTAATTTTCCTTACTAAATCCCTTTTTTGTGATTATATCTCCCATATTATGTTTGAATTAATGAGCTCTTCAAGACTTACCTTATTTTTTAGGTACAGAGCATTCCAAATACAGTTAATTACAGGTTAGGTGTTAGCATTAAAAAAAAAAAAAAAAGTGGGGAGATTAGTGCCTATTGTGGCTAGCAGTAGTGGAGAACTAGTGTTTTATAAATGTAAGGTCATTATGGACATTTAGCACTTCGAGCATTCTAGCTCTAATTTATGTTTTTATATTTTAAGGGTAACTTTGTTATTTCAATGTCAATATTAACGCCGTCAAGTCGTAACTTTCACAAGAGAGATCAATATAATCTAAAAAATTACGTGTTATGGTTATTGTATTTGTTAAACAATTTAAAAACCTTGTAATTAGCCCATGAAGTGTTGAACATCACACACTTCAACTTGAGTTTTGATTCCTTCAATAATGGCAAAACGATTGGTCATTATCACCGTCAAAAAGTACAAGACAATTCATCCGAATGGTTTGGTCCTTTGGGAAGTATTGTTTGTTCCCATGCTAGTTTTGGCATGAGATATTTGAATCACTATCATAAATAGAGATTATCTTAATTATTCTTATTTTTTTAATCCCTTATTTAGTAATTATTAGGTTCATTTTTATGATATAATCTGTTAATAATGTAGGGTCAGTTAGCAGATTATCAAAGCAAAAAATTAAATTAATCGGCTATCAAGAGCCAAATTATCCTCGTATAGTTGTATTACAAGAAATGACACATAGTATTTTTATTGCACTCAATATCGGAGCAACATAATTTAAAAAAAATTGTGCAATACAACTATTTATATATATATAAACATTAATACATTTTGATCTTGATAAAATATTTTTATAAAGGGTCCTGCTATCGAAGAGCGGTCGATGAGGAACACAAAATGACAAAAAAATAATTTTTGATACACTTTTTAATATATTTTTACATATTTTTATACATTTTTTATATTTTTTATACATTTTTCTATATACTATTGACTGCCCTAAGAGCATTTTTTAGCATTTTTCTTTTATAAAAGATCAGATCATGCCATCATGGGAGTCAATTTCGAAAAATAACAAATATAATTTGCTAAAAATTTGAGTTCTTTGAAAACAAATTTCAAATTTATAAGACAACTGTTACAATAATTGAAGGAAGTACTCTCTCCGTCCTAAGTAATTTGTCCACTTTTTTTTTTGTATGTCTCAAAATATTTATTTATTTTCAAAAGTCAACCACTAAAATATGATAGACTTTTTCTTTTACCCCAATATTTTTTGATAATGTGACACATCTAGTTTTCAGATTCAAGCAATTTCAAATTGTTGAATGTGATATTAAAAGTCGAAACTAATAAAGGAGGCGTTTTTTGCTCCTTAAAACAAAAAAAAAATGACACAAAATGAGTATTTTTTATGCAAACAAAAATGGTTTTGTAAAATATATAAAAACAGAAGTTGTTGCTCAATGACCCAAGTAAAAAACTCTTGTTACATCGTTGGTCTATATTGTTCCGTCACTAAGGCCATGATTGTCTTGTTGGAAAAAAATTTATTCGACAAACACAGAATTTTTAAAAAATAATTTTCATTAATCACATTTATGATAAATAAAATTTATATAAATTAAATTGAATTTACAAAAATTAAATAGAATGAGATACAAACAAATTTATGTCAAGTCCTGCAATCACAGTCTTTTTAAGAAAGATTCGCCATCTACTGAAGGTGTAATAGGGTGTTGTCAACGTCTTCTTCTCAAGATAAAACGACTAGAACCACTTACGTTGGAACACCTCCGACACAGTCTTTACGAACTAAGTTTTATCTAACTCTCTCTCGAACAAATAAAAACTCAGGAAAAAAATATTATATTCTTGAATTGTTTTTTTCCTATGTTTTTGAACAAAACAATCCAAGGGGTTTAAAGAAAAATAATGACCCTTCAAAATAAAAGCTTTCAGTCATAAATCCCCCACAATGAGGTTGTTTTATGACTCTATAGCATTCATAACCTTAGTCATTAAGGGTTGTTTATGGTTGTCATTTGGGTTTCTAACAGTTTCTTTGAGAGTTGTTAAATCTAAGTCATTATGAGCTTTCATTCATACCATATTTTCAACATTTCTTAGCTAAAAAAAAATAGTTTTTTAATTTTTGACAAAATATAAAAAGAAATATAATTTTTTTTTCTTAATTAGGATGACTAAAATATTATATAGTATTTTAATAATAAATTAATAATAAATCACTAATGGCGATTGAGTTTATTAAAAAAATTAGATAAAATATTTCTTGAAAAATCAAGTTAAACAATCATTCGACCGATCAAAACAATCAGGCCAAATAGATGAAAACACAACTAGAAAATCTAATCCGTTTGCTTCAATTTTTAAATTAATTTTGTAGAATATTTTTTAAAAAAATTATTTAAAAAAAAAAACATTCATTATTTTCGTACGTTATTCATTTTTACCAATTTTTTTTTTTTGAGATTTTTTTTTTTAATAATTTCTTAAAAAATAAATTTAAAAATCATCAGCTAAACAGATTTTATGAAAACGATTCTATTAAATTGATTATTATGAGACAACCAAACATAGTTCAAACGGGCCCACCCAAGGTCCCACCGAATCCTTCTGACTAAAAGCCGAAATCAAATACAGCCACACGATTAAGATTCCAGGGCCCACCTCAACCGAAAATCGTGACATCGCAAAGCACCTTTTCGGCTATTCGCCATTGAGATCACGACAATCCCGCAATGGACCCCACTGTCCCCTCATCGTATCGGCGATTATTTCGTGGTACGAACGTCTAGAAAACTAACGGTCGTCGACGGCGTGTATACGGAACTACCAGTCCACTAGAAAGCGTTCGAGCCACGGTGGGCTCGCTCGCTCTATCATAAAGTAGGTCCCACACACTACAAAATGATTATAGAGGTGGGTCCAATTTAGTACAAGAAGGGCCCACTTTTGCCCAAGAATTAGTCTCCTTGTTTTACCATTGGTTGAATTGTTTCAGTTTGATTTGGCTTTCAAAATATTTTCTAAAAACTTATTCTATAAAATTGAACCGAACTTTGATTTGACCAGAAGAATTTAAAAAATATAAATATTAATTTTTCCCAAAAAAAATATTAATTTTAGTGCTTTTTTTTTGGCTTTAGTGGATCCAAAAATAAAAAAAAAAGTTCATAAAAAATAAAATAATTAAAATTAAAACAGTTAAATTAGCCCCAAACTTATTTGTATGTGAAAGAGAAAAATTAATTGAATTGATCAAGATTTTATATTTTTTCGATTTCTCTTGATGAGAGGAGTATGAAAATAAATATTTGTATCCCAAAAATCTTATAAACTGTTTTTTTGATCTCTAGTAAAAAAAAAATCAAATTCGATGAGTTTTTTTTTATATTTTCAAATTTCTCTCGTCAAGAAAAATTAAAAAAATATAAAATTTTAATCAAACGATACAAAAGTTCACTAAAAAAAAAAAGCAAAGTAGATAAAAAACCAAAAAAAAAAAACATTATCCCAAAGGCTTAAGTAGAAAATGTAAGTGTTGCAATTTTCAAAATATATTTTTCACATACGAACAATTATTCGTTCTTATTTATCAAAATAATTAGATTTGTTATTTAACTATGAATAGATCCACATGGCCTCCAAAAAGATATGGGAAAATTAAACTGATCTTCCCTGAGGTTTTCTTTATTACAAATTCTCCCACAATATTAGAAATTTTGCATTGACCTACCCTATCAAAGTTGGTCTTCTAACGGTGGCAATGAAAATTGCAAAATTACTCAAATCCCCTTTTATGTTGACTGACTTGGTTACCCTTTTGTTCACCCTAAAAAAATACATAACTATATATATATATACACACACACACATGCATGAATCTAGAGGGCGTGGGGGCATATTTTCTCTCTCTCTCACACACACACACACACAAAAAAAAAAACATAGTAGCTCTCTCACCCAAAGCAAAAAAATAGAGCATCTCTCTTTCACCAATCTTCACAGCTCTATTTTTCTTCCTAATTTGCCATTGAACTATTGTACCCAACATTATAGAACCCCCACTACAAAATCCACTTTCTTTACAACATTTATCTCTCCCCCTATCTGAAGCCATAGAAACCAATTATTATTCAAGACACAACCCATAGAGCCATGCCCATGGCAGTCGATTCGATGATGTCACACCAATTGAAGTGATGTAAATTGAACCCCCCAAATCTCAAAATCGAAATTGATCAAATCATGATCAATTGGGTGGTGGCTATTTAGTTATTCTATTTGTCAGGTTTGATTGATTTGGGTGTTATGTTCGTCATCATTGACTAGCATTTGTGATGTGGTTGTTGTTTTTTGTTGATGAATTTGGTACTTTGTTTGTTGGCGTTGGTGATTTAGGGGTTGATCGGCGTTGTTTTGGGTAGGTCAACCTTGGTCTTTGTTATTCGGCAATAGTTAATTTGGTTTTTGTGTTGGTTGGCGTTGGTTGACGAGGTGGTAGATGTGGAAGTTCAAGAAGATTGAAGATGGTGGGTGAAGTGGGAAGAGAAGGTGGTGGATATGGAGTGTATGGCTTGGGGCTAGAAATTTTGGGAGGAAAGAAGGGGGGGGGGGGGGGGGGATAATGCATAAAGGGGTAAAACTAGCATTATGTTAAATTTGTTTGCTGATGTCATCAAATTATGTTGGTTGGCTTAACAGTCAACTAATGAAAGGGGGAAATTGTAATTGAATTCTAAACCTTAGGAGAGGTTAGTGTAATTTTTCATATATCAAGGGAAAATTGTATTAAAGGCAAACTGCAGGGGAGGTTAGTGTAATTTTCTCAA
>BRYE01000027.1:6673675-6676175 GCA_030159115.1 Actinidia arguta var. hypoleuca
TTGTTTTATGTTTGTTTAGTTTTATTTAATTTTTTATAAAACAGAAATTAAAAATATATTTGTGTACACTTATTTTTAAACTATTTAAAAATAAAAACATGTTTGTATTCACCCTAATGTATGAGGCGGTGGTGGTGAGGTAGCGAAGGTGGTGGCGGCGGCAGAGATGTTGGTGGTGAAGGTGAAGATGGAGGTGGTGAAGGTGGTCAAAAATAATCGTGGTGGTGGTGAATATGATCAAAAATAGTGGTGGTGATGGTAGTCAAAAATAGTGGCGGCGGCAATGGTGGTGGTGGTAGCGGTGGTGGAGGTGGTGTAAGTGGAGATTTTGTAACAAAACAAAAATATATTTTTGTTATTTTCACTATTTTCAAAAATAATGATAGTAATTTTGACTTATTTTCATTTATAAATAGCAATAGAAACAAGATTTTGTTTATATTTCTATCAAAAAATAAAATAAAAATAAAAAAATAAAAATTAAATAGTTAGCAAACATCACCTAAAGTGTTTAGAGACAAAAATATCCCTACTAATTATTTTTTATTAAAAAAATAAAAGCCAAAATGAATAAATTTATAGGAAAAGTTTGTTTTTCAGGTTTAGCAACAAATACTACCATCTAGCTTTAATTTATAATTTTACAGATGCAGCAATTAAGTTTATCAACTTCTATTATAATCTAAAATCTAAAGCCAAATCTTCAGTTAAAATTTAAAAGTTAATTTCTACAACTATAACAAATACCCCTTTGAACTTGAGAATTGAACCACCACTATTTGTCATTCAAACCAACCCACATGGTTTTTAAGGCTACAAAGTTACTTTAAGAAATTCAAGTTACATTTGGATACAATTTAAAATCAAGAAATTTAGTGCTTAATTTTCACATAAAGTAAGATAGATCAAAGGTATATTAATGTAGTAATATTCTCTGAAAATTCTCATTCCGATAATTAGGTTTTCCTTATTAGTTCTTGTTTCCATACTCGATGGTTTCATCTTATGTATAAATATGGCTATAGCATGGATGCATGTAATATTTGTTAGAAATACAACAATCAGTAGAAAGATTTGTCATTCAAATCTTTTTTCTTATTTGTTTTTTTAGTTATTTGATTAAAATAAACTATAAATTAAACTTTCCTTAAAAAACTCTCAGATGAAAGAGTAATGTTAAATAAAAAAATAAAAAGAAAGAAAGAAAGAAAACTTCTAGATCTCTATAAAATTAAAGTTTCCTACAAAAATTTATGTCTTGAGAAAATAATACCAAATAATAAAAAATTATCATAGATTTTTTAAATTCCTACGCAAATAAACATTTTCTCTCAAACTATACATTTGAACTGTCCAACTAATCCAATCAATACTCAACTTTTATTATTTTCATTTCAGCTACATCACCAATGAACACATAAAAAACAAAGTTTTTCTTGGATGAAAAATAATTAGTCATTTTCTTCTCATTTTTCTAATCTTTTTTTGTATGAACAAAATAACCGGTAAGTTAGGCATGATATCTCTCTCAAGTGAAATGATATAGTGTTAAAAGCAAATTAAATTCTAAAGTAAAAGTAATGAAATAATGAAATAATGAAATAAAAGATTCTTACTCATAAAATAAACTATTGGTGTGTTCTCTCACCTAGACAAAACGACTTGAGTCATAAAAAATTAGACTTAGACCCGTAACATTATTCAACCATCAACCCCATAATAACAAAGACTAGAAAAATCCATGCAACAAAAAGAGATAATGGTGCAATTCCAATTTGACTTGATCTTGTCAAACACTCCGTCATTAGTTTCCTCACATTAGTAAAAATTTTTTGCTGTTTGTGTTAGGTATTTTTTAGTTTTTTAGCTGTTTTGATTTTAATTTTTTTGTTTAAGTGGTTTATTTTTAATACTTAATTAAAATTGTATACTTTTCTGATAATTCATAACCAAACTAATAAGTTCACACTAATTCATAATAATAGCCACAAGTATTCATAACTAAATCACAATATATCATAATACTTTTATGATTATAGCTATAAGAATTTATAAAAGAATAGTAAAAATTCATAAAATGTATCAAACATACCAATATAATTCATGACTCTAGTTAGGTCAGCCCATCCAACTACTTAAAACACATATTTTTTTAAAAAAATAATATTAGCATTATAAATCGCACAGAGGGGACATAACTGACAATGTGGGACATTCCAATAATAACAAGTCCATTCATAACAAAATCAATACGATTCATAAAAGCAAGTTTAGCCGGTTGTTCAAGTTGCTATTATTGGATATTAATTTATATAAATATTTAAATTAAAAATTTTTATCTAATGACTTTTAAATGGGGTGTTAAAGATGTTACTGATTTATACTAAAAGACATACTTTGTGCAATGATTTTAGTATTTATTAATAAATTAATTATTCTATTTTAATGAGAATCTGTGTGAGCAATATTTGTATTGCGTTATTTATTTAATGATTGTACA
>BRYE01000027.1:6678675-6681175 GCA_030159115.1 Actinidia arguta var. hypoleuca
GATATTTATAAGTTATTAAATATCCTGTCGCAATTAATTGACCATTCTTGTCTCCCTTGATATCACCATCAGCGTAATACGGCGGGCAATTTGCCTCTTTTTATGGTAAAGTAAATAAAATAAAAGACCACTTTCCCCCCAAAAGAACAAGAAACGAAAGGGATATATGAAAGCATACCCTCTCTCTCTCTCTCTCTCTCTCATATTTTTCTCATAAGAACCAAAACCACATTTTTTGCTGGCAAAGTACTTGACAAATATGATCCAAAATATCTTATGCACATGCAACGTAAATCGTCAGTTTCATATTTTATGCTTCCATTGTCATTTGATGTAATGTGAACTTGAAGTATAGATGACCGTGACTTTCCAACACTTGCCACAGTTGGACATGACTGTTTTTTGTTGTTGAGTGTTTTAGAAGTATTTTGGTCTAGTTTTTTTGTTTTTACTTATTTTTTTATTGTTCGATGAAAATTTTATATTTTTTTAGTTTCTCCTAAATATAGGAGCTTGAAAATGTAAAAATTTTATCAAATTTGAAAAAAATCGGTTATGACAAAAATATAGCTAAGTTGTCAAGTGAAAATTTAGATCTAACTTTGAGTCTTGATTTTGGGGCATCCTACATTTTTGTTTGGGATCAGGCTTTTCGTCTGCAATTCATTTTTGGATTACACGGTGCAATTCAAGTATTTTGAGTTCATTTTAATGATCCAAATCATTCATATTATAAACTTCATTGAAAATTTTGATACTGTATAAAATCAAATTGATTGGATAAAAATCAATAATTGATCAATATCAATTTATATAAAGATAAATGAATATAATCTTGTCTATTACACTCATTTATTAAGTTATAAAATAATTTTGAATATTAATGAAGTCCAATTCCTAGACTTTAGAGAATGAGGTCTTTTCTTGTTCCATATATTTTACTTAACCCATTGGGCTTGGGTTTCGAAAACACTCGGCCCGTAGGCTTATTTGTGTTCCGAAAGGCTTGGGCCCATCATTATCTCGGACTTGCTTCAGAATGCCCGTGTACAATTAAAACACTTTTAGTTTAAAAAACAATAAATTAAAACACGTTTCAATATTGGAAGTTGGAACTTGGAACAAAGAAAAAAAGGATTCTTCTTGGCCAGTCCTATTTTTTAAGTTTATAATTAAATGGATCTTGCTAATAAGATTTTAACTAATTAAGTCCTACCATTAATTTAATCTGCAAATATCCTTTCCGAACCGACGCTCAGATTTGCACGGTCATCACCCACTCATCCATTTATTAATGGAAAATTTTAATTTTAGTGGTAAGTAACATGATAATATCATATCAGTAGTTTCAAAAAACATAATTTCAATCGCATAGAAATATCTAAAATAATATTATAAATACAAAATCTTAAAATAAATTCGCTGATCACCACCAACCAATCCCCACTACCATTGTCACCATCTACTACCCACCACCATCACCCCTACCCACCACGACCATCAACCACCCATTACCACCAACCACTCTCTCCCATCGGTGTCAACCACCGACCATTTTCTACCATTATCATTAACCGCCAACCACTCCGCAACACCTACCATTGTTGCCACTAATCACCACTACAAACAATCACCACCCTACTCTCACCAATGGCCACGAATCACCACCACTACTACCACCACCTATCACCGCTAACCACCACTACTATCACCCACCGTTAACCACCACTATCCACCCACAATTGTTGTCGTCACCCAACATCAACCACCGCCAACAATAAACCACCCCACCAACCATCATAAAACAATAATTTTTCAATTCCATCAACCACTATCACTGTAAAATATCACCCTGCTACCCACAACTATCGAGCATTTTTACAGTCGAGGACTATGAATTTTTATAATGCAAGACTTTGAAATTTCACAGTTCCTAACAACAATCACCAACCATTGTTGTGTACCATCAACCACTGATCGCCATTGTAACCATTGAGAATTTTTATATCCTGACTTTGTGAATTTGCATAATGTACAATTGTGAATTTTTATAATCCACTATCCCTATCAATCATCACAACCCTCTATCATTACTACTGATAATTTTCACAGTATGAAATTATAAAAATTTATAGTGCAGGATTATATCCACAACAACCGCCACCCACCATTGTCGTCTGTCACCAATACAACTACAACCAACCTGATAATTTACATAGTTTGGCACTGTGAAATTCCATAATGCATGATTATGAATTTTACAATTGGCGACCACCACCATCACCACCATCACCGCTAAACACCTCAAAACCACCATTCATCGTCCCAGCAAATCAATTTAAAACTAGCCAATCTAAAAAATTTAAAATATGTAAAGGTCAGAAAAAATATTTTTTATAATTTCATATTCAATGTGGATGTTGTTTGATAGTTTGATAAATCTCATTGAGAAGATCAAAAAATATAAATTTTATTAAAAAAAATATGCATAGTAAAACTT
>BRYE01000027.1:6698675-6701175 GCA_030159115.1 Actinidia arguta var. hypoleuca
TTTTTATTACTTATCTTGAAAGAGTTCAACAATCATTACAAGGAGAGTGACAATTATAAATTGGATGGTGATTACAAGAATGACGATATCATCTTTGCACAAGCAATCTTCTTCTCATGGTGACCAACAGATTTACTAGTAATACTTCTTCATGTACTCAACGTTCCATGGGTAAGGTAGGGTCCTCTTTCATGTCTTCTAGCTAATAAGTTCCTAATTTGGTCACCTCATCCACAAGTTCTTCATCTCATCCTCAAGGAGATCTCATCCTCAGAGTGATGGGCGAGGTGAAAACTTTGAAGGATGTGGACATCATCCCAGGAAATCCGAGCTTAATGAGTCGATCTCATCAGATGGCGTGAATCCTTCCTTTTATGGTCATCCTTTACTTGCTTCTTTCGTTTGGCCTCCGCTAACTCTTCTACTATAATGTATTTGTCAGCCTTGCTCTAGAGTGATGATAATGTTGCATGGATGTTTTGGGGGAGGGAGTCAAATAGTATGCCTGGGCGAAGTCCATCCATCATGGCCATAATCACGACCTTATCACTTGGGTATTCCACCTCTAAGAAAGCTTGGTTGAATCGCTTGATGTACTCTTTCAAGCTCTCACTCTCTTTTTGGTGAATGGTGAACATATGTGAGACATTCTTTTTCCTGACCTAGCAGCTCATGAAGTTCGTAACAAAGAGCCTGCTCTGATTGCCAAACAAGTCAATGGTTCCCAGAGATAGCTTTCTGAACCATGACCTCGCTGACCCATTTAGAATAACGGAGAAAGCTTTACACATTACCTCGTTAGAGTATCCCTGAAGTGACATCAAGTTCTTGTACGAATCCAGGTGGTTCATAGGATTTGTCTTTTGTTCATATTCCCCCAGCTGAGTAGGCAACTTGAATCTGGAGGAGACCCTGGTTCTCAACACCTTTTCTGTAAAACGGAGGTTAGGTCTGCTTTATTAAAGCTTCCATGGTGACTAGAGCATTTGCACCTGTATTGATGACGTCAATACGGGCGTCGAGGTCCTTGATCCTCTGAGTGATGGATCTATCTCGGTGTCTGGACTTCTAGTTGTCTTGACGAGGAGACCTCCCTCTCCTTCTGACTTCCCCGACCTCTACTTTAAGAGTTTTACTGGATGATCGAGATTCTAATGAAACTGGGCTCCTTTCCCACCTAGGTCGAGGGCTTGGTGATCGATGTCACCGATTTCGTGCTCGCCCAATACTTTGATTGCTCTGAGAATCGTTGACCAAACGATGAGAGCGGCGAAATAGTTGAATATCTGGAGGAGGAGGTAGTGGATTGTTTGTGGTGAGGTGTTATATAAGATGTGCATTGTTTTCATTCATAATACTTATCTGCTCAGCAATATCATGCATCTCACGATGGAAGCTCTCTAGATCTAGAGCTTGGCTGGTGTTGGCCATTGGATAAGCTCTATAATCTAAAAGGCTATCAACACTTGATCTAGGTATCAAACGGCTGTGCAAGTGCATAGAATGTCAAGAACTTTAATTTTCATAGACGACACCAAACTGTTGTGGTATAAACCTAAGGCGAGCAACCAATAGTCAGACTTGCTCTTTCATCTTTGTTCTGGACTTTGTCAACAACTTGGGGCAACCTGCGCAGACGAACAAGCGTTATCGACCGGGACGAGGCCGCTCAAAATCTCTCAGATGTGTGAATCAGATCAAGAAAAGCAATATAAAGACAGAGCTATAGATGCACATATTTAATGGTTAAAATTGTTCTACCTCAATAAGATGGGGGAGCGGCTTTTATATAGATCTATGATAGAGATTTATGTGAGGATATTTAGGTAAGATCTTCGGATAATATTTGAAAAGTATATCCTTGAGATACCGAAGTGAGAATAGGAGATTACCATGTGGATAGCAATCCGCAATTAGGTGGAATCCTTATGGAGGCAGACTCTAACCAAGTTGAGGAGCGACCAAGAAGGACTCTCGAGTAGTCAGAGTTCTTGTGGAGATAGATCCGTCTTGGAGATGATCTTTGGTCTGGCGACATAGACGACCTCACATAAAGACGAGCTGGAAAAAAACTTGTACACATCGGCGAAGTGGTTCATTGGTGATAATACAATGGGCAACTATGACTATATCAGTGTTATGACGACATGATCTCTTGGCGAGGTGTCTGCCTTAGAATATCAATAAATGAATATTTTTTTTCACATTATAATGGATAAAAAATATGCTTAATTTTAGAGGAGTTTTGATCATTAAATTACAACTTATGTAAGTTTTCACACATTTAAGAAGAAAGAAATGATATTTTTTAAAAAAAAAATAATTTTAAATAAAATCTTAATTATTAAATTAATTTAAATAGATTTTAATCATAATAATGAAAAATAACTTGAATGATTTAAAAATGTTTGTGTCTTAGATGAGTCATAATTCGAGGGGCTGAAAGAGGAAAGGACAAGACATTTTATATGGAGAGACATAAGAGTCCTTAATGAGTTTA
>BRYE01000027.1:6713675-6718675 GCA_030159115.1 Actinidia arguta var. hypoleuca
CTTCACTGATATATCAAGTTGGTATTTAAATAATCCCTAACTATATTCTTATTATTATTCTAAAATTGTAGACAGGCAAAATAAGGATACCAATAAAAAAAAATCATTTTACTTTTCAAAAATAGGACTTTAGGTTCTTTTGGAGGAAAAATCTTCCACCAAACTATTCTATTTTCACTTGTGTGAGTATAAAGAACAGTAAAGAAAAAAAATAAAGGAGAATTCAACCATGTAATGAATTCATATACACACATTGTTAACCAAACAAATATTTTCTTATCGAAAACAAAAGAATACATCCCGCAATTTGGGTTATAATTCGTATTACTAACTTGTAAATTTTATGTCTGTTTTAACAATCATCTTTGTATCCATTTTTTTGAAGAATAGTGAAAGATATTTTATTAGTATGCAATCTCTTATTGATTTTAATAAAAAAAAATTTATTTGAATAAAAATGTGTGTGTATGAATTTATCATGTGCCTGAATTATTATTTATTTTTTTACTCCGCCTTATTCTCACACAAGTGAAAATTGAATAATTTGGTGAAAGATTTTTTTTCCAAATGCCTAAAATTCTGTTTTTGGCAAGAAAAGTGATTCTTTTATTGCTATCCCAATTTACTCGTCTACAATTTTAAAATTCTTACAAGAATACAATTAGAGATTATTTAAACATCAACTTGATATATCAAGGATGAAATTGATGCATTGTATATCAGAGTTGAATGTATAAATGATCCACAAAGTATGTATTTTGTGTCACTTTGGTCCGTCATAATTATTTTATTGAGATTGTCCCTACTTCCATTAATAAATTTAAACAGTGTTAGAGCTAGGGACCGTTTAAAAAAGAATTGAATACAATTAAAAATGACATTGAGATATTATGTATCCAAAGTGACACATGAGTCATACTTTGGGAGCCATGAAAGTATTTAACCCAAATTATAATAATGTGCGTTGGTTTCTCTATCTGTGTAATACTTTCTTGGGGGGAATTTCCTGAGTGGCTTCTAAAAAAAGTGTGGAATCTTCGAGGCTGTGGTTGGATTAAGGAAAAAAAGGAGGGGAAAACATGCATCCTTATTTATTTATTTTTATTTATTTTTATTTTGGCTATTCAAATTTTAAATTTGAATTTATAAACAAAAACGAGTTGGGATGGAAAAAAATGAATTTGAATAAGTTAAATTAATGAATTTGATTTCACCAAACCTAGGGCTCGTTCATCCGAGAGATTATTGAGTGCTCTAAGAACAATACTTTATACCATTAATGAATGACACATATGCATATGTTGACTATAATTAAAACACAAAACAATAAATTTTACTGTTTAGACCAATAACTCAAAAGTTAAAGCACCACTAGCTATTTTATTCAGCGTTGCATTATCAAAATTGCTATGTTTTGATATACTCCCCACCCGAGCAGTGTATGTATTGCTTTTAACCACCCGACCCTCTCCCCAGTTATAAAAACTTTCCACAAAATTAGTTCAAGAATTATGATTCGTTTCCTCGAATCAAAGAGTCATTAAATGATGAGGGGTAAAATCTCCATCTAATGAAGTAAGTACATCGCCAAGATCACCTGTTGAAGTAAGCACATTGCCGAGACTTTATCTGACGAGAACAACTCATTAAGCTCGGATTTCCTGGGATGTTATCCACATCCTCCATAGGTCTCACCTCGTCCATGGTTCTCATCTCGTTCATGGTTTTCACCTCGCTCATGGCCTCACTCCGGCTAGTAACTTTGTTTCCTTGCGCAGGTTGCCGATGTCAAATACCGATGTCAAAATACTAAGTTTAAAAGCAATTCTGACTGTTGGTTACTTGCCCTCAAATTTTTACCACAACAGTTTGGCGCTGTCTGTGAGAACAACAGTTCTCAATACTCTATGCACTTGCGTAGGTGCTTATTATCTAGACCAAGTACCAACAACCCTCTAGATAACAGAGCTTATCCTACAGCAAACACCAGCCAAGCTCTAGATCTTGAGGGCCCCTACCATGAGATACTTGAGATCGCAGAGCAGCTAAGGATCATGAACAAGAATAACGCTCATTTGATACAGCACCTCGCCACAAACAATCCGCCACCTCCCGCTGCCCCTGTTCAAGAAGAAGCTAATCGATCTCGCAGTTCCCATCGGTCGGGAGACCACGAATCTCAAAGTCGCCATAGCACAAGTCAGGTGCATTCAACCAGAAGACGCCGCCACCAATCACAGAGCTTATGCTCCAGACGTGAGAGGAGTCCTATTCCGTTGGAGTCTAGGTCATCTAGTCGAACTCAAGATACGGAGGGTGAGGAAGCCAAAAGAAAAAGGAGATCACCTTGCCGGGACAACCAAGTGCATATGCGCTGAGATAAGTCCACCACACAGAAGATCAAAGATCTGGATGCCCGGATTGACGCTATCAACACAGGTGCAAATGCCCCTATCATAGTAGATGCTTTGATAAGATAGACTGAACCTCCATTCACTGATAGGGGGATAAGGGTCAGGGTCCCTACCAAGTTCAAGTTGTTGTCTCAGCTCGGGGAAATAAAGGAAAAATAGATCCTATGGATCACCTGAATTCATACAAGAATTTAATGTCACTCCAGGGATTCTCAGATGAGATAATGTGCAAAGCCTTCTCTACTACTTTGAATGGGTTGTCTAGGTCATGGTTTAGAAAACTGTTTCCTCAAACTATTGACTCATTTGGCGACTTGAGCAGGCTCTTTAGTGCCAATTTCATGAGTTGCAGGGTTAGGCAGAAGAATGTCTCTCACCTCTTTACAGTGCACCAGAAAGAAAGAGAGAGCTTGAAAGACGACGTCAAGCGGTTCAATCAGGTTGTTCTGGCGGTAGAAGACCCCAGTGATAAGGTGGTAGTTATGGCCATGATGGAAGGACTTCACCTAGGCCCACTGTTCGATTTTCTCTCCAAGAACGTTCCTGAAACTTTGTCAATGCTCTAAAGCAAGACTGACAAGCACATTGCAGCAGAAGAGTTAGTTGAGGCCAAACGAAGGAGGCAAGGAAAGAATGGCCATAAAAGGAAGAATTCACCTCTCCATAATCAAATCACCTCGCCATCTGATGAGATTGACTAGCTCAGATCCTTGGAATGTTGTCCACGGCCTCCACCAATTCTCACCTCGTCAATTTCACATCGGCTCAATAAGCTATCCGCCAATCTCCACCTTGCCATCCACTCTGGAATGAGGTGACCAGGCCAGGAACTTATTGGCTAGAAGACATGAAAATGATAGCCTTACCTCATCCCTGAAATGTTGAGCACTTGAAAAAGTACTACCCATAGTTCTTATGGTCGCCATATTGTCAAGGCCACCTAACTAACATCATTTGAGTATTGTTATCGTCAAGCTCTAGTCCATTAGAATATGGATCCCCAAGTAGTTCACCTTGCCAATTTTTTCAACTCAGTTATTGTCAAATCTCCATGTTAGTATTATCATCGATATCTATTATTAATTTTGTCAAAATGGATTGTCATCAATGTCGCCAATTTCAACTTGTTGACTTCGCCAAAATCAAGATCGTTATATCGCCGGTTTGATTATGAACATCGCCTACCTAAGTTTTCTTTTTACTCGCCAAAAAGATGCAAAAAGAATTGGGAGTTACATCCTCCAATTATTCGCCAAGGCATCTTGATCGCTAAAACTATCTCGCCTGATCATTCAAGTTGCAGTGATTACGTTTAATATTTGCCTAAGCTAAGGTAACTTAAATCTATTATGTTCGCCAAATTCATCTCGCTAGTTTTATAAGTGATGATATTGCTAATAGAAACAAGTATATTTCCATTGAAGAAAAATAGATATGAAAAAAAACTATGTCTTACTAAAATCGTCATTACATTGATCTCACTATTTGTAGGTAAAGAGTCACTCCATCATTAATGTTCTCCTTCATGTGTCACCTATGAGGACATGCCATCATTACATGCTTACGTCATCAAAAAACACCACTTGATTTGTTACTCAATGATACCAAGTGTTTCACTTCGGCCTTTCTAGTATGGGGCAACTAATGAGGGATAAAATCTTCACCTGTTGAAGTAAGTACATCGCCAAGATCACCTGCTGAAGTAAGTACGTCGATGAGACTTTATCTGACGAGATCAACTTATTAAACCTGAATTTCTTGGGATATTGTCCACATCCTCCATACGTCTCACCTCGCTCATGGTTCTCATCTCGTTCATGTTTTTCGCCTCACCCATGGCCTCACCCCGACTGGCAACACTTGTTTCCTTGCACAGGTCGCTGAGGTCAAATACCGAGATCCTACTACCGAGTTTAAGAGCAATTCTAACTATTGGTTGCTCGTCCCCAAATTTCTACTATAACACAAATTATTTTTTTTATAAATATAATAACATTTATGATAAGATGAACATTCTACCATAAATCAAGAAATCCAAAAATAAATTGAAAATTTATTATTTGGGATATGTTTTGCATGCTCTCGGGACACTAATTAACAAATTTAAGAGAATTATGTGTAAAATTGCACATACTTTTTATAAAATGTACGATTAATCCTTTTAAGCATGTTACGTAATGCCCTCAAAGCATGCGTGAACTAAATTTGCGAGTAATTATTTAGTGCTTCCGGAGTACGACGTGATATTTACACGTGCTACTCTTAATCAAGTACGTAACGACGAATTTTGTGATAAAACACAGTGACTCACATGTGTTGGGTAATTGATGGACAAAGGTTGACCCACAATGCGTGTGTTGTGTTATTCATTTGTTGTGAGTACCATATAGGGAATATCACGTGGTACTCCGGGAGTGTCTAATAATTTTTCATAAATTGTTGATATTTGACATTTCAAAGTAAACACAAAATACTATTTTTCTTAATGAAATCATCACAATCAAATATTTAATATATATCTTGGCTAATGAATTATACACCTCATTTTCTTACCAAAAAATATATGAAGTACTTTTTTTTTTAGTA
>BRYE01000027.1:6786175-6791175 GCA_030159115.1 Actinidia arguta var. hypoleuca
AAAAAAATAAAATTGATTGGACATCAATTACTAATAACTACATTGTATTTGTTTTGAAAAATAAATAAATAACAATGTACCATGTGAATTAATTATATGACGACTGATGTTCGATTAATTTGAATTTTTACATTAAATATTTGCTAACAAATCCTATAAAATGAAATTAATAATTACTAGATTATAGTTACTCAAAAGTTGGAGACTTTAAATTGTTAGATTAAACTTATTTAGGGGGAAAAATTCAAAATAGTAAAAATATACACATGCTCAAAAACTAAATCTGACCAAAAAAGATTCTCCCTTAATAACTAGTAGTATTAAATGAGTAATTAAATAACAAATATTTTTTTAATAAATACCTAATTATTTCTTCTTATTTTCCTGACCCAACAAAATAAAATTAAAATAGAAAATTTTCGTTTCGTTTTTATTTAATTTAATTTTCGGTTTTCTTTCCTTGTAGAAATCTAAGATGCACTAGTACTTTACCACTTGATTCACTTGCATAATTGTAGTAAGGTGATGATGGAGTAGAATTTGTGAATTAAGCAAAGTGACATTAGTTATCATGACGGGGAAACATTACAATTGCATGCACTAACAGCACAATCAATGCAAGCATTGCAATTCATTTTCCCAACTTTCCAAAAATCACCTATCCATGAGTGCAACATGCGGTAACCATCGGGGTTATCAATCTTGTAACGTAATGGATAAAAAACAGAACATACAATATTATATTTTGTTACGCTTAAAATACCGGCATGAATATTTTTGTATTGGGTGTATTGATTTATACCGACCTGTAAAAGACTGTACCGGTAGAATCCCACAATTCCTCTAATACACAAACCGCAATGAATTTTTCATAAATTTTAGAGTTTTAAAAAGTTTTTTTTGATATAAGAATTTGATATAAACAGTAGAGCTCAATGAGTTTTAAGACAGTGCTTTGACTTTAATCTTATGATTTGTTGTTTGGATTGTTTCAAACTTGTGACTTGTAATTAAATTTCATATAGTTTAAAAATCAATTAAGTCCAAAAAAACCATAAATAAGAATTCTTAGCCAAGGAAAATGAAATGCAAAGAACAAAAGTAAAAAAGATGAAATCAATTTGGCGAAACAAATAATGATAAAGTAGTAGGAGCATCTTCGGTAGTCTCATTGATTTTGTGTCCCTATTTTAATCAAATCTTACTTTGTATAGTTCCTTTTTCAATCTCAATATGAACTTCAAGTAGGCAAACTAACACTAATAATTTTTCAAAGCAAAAATGACAAATTATCAATATATTTTTCATATTAAGAAATAATCAACTTCTAAATTATCCTATGAACAAGATTACCACTGCACAACATAATAAATAAGAAATTACCAATAAATTTATGACCAAAAAAATGATAAATTATCTATTAAACAAGAGAAGTTCTCAAATATTTATTTAGTGCAATTTGACATAAACACATTAACTCTAATTAGACAAAAAATATTGAGAAAATATCGAAATAAAACTCAACCTGATAAATAGAGAAATTCTCAAATATTTAGCTTGTGCAAAATGAAAAACATATAACATATAATGCAATTAATTCACCACTATTAAGAAATAATCAACTTTTAAATTGACTGGATGACTTTTGTGAATACAAGTACGAACCTAAATTCTATGTGTGCATAAGTTACAATATTTTGGGTGAAACCAAAAATATATTTTTTCCTTATCAATAATTTTTTTTTTCTATAAACAAAAAATTGAATATTGGTAATTTGATTATTGTTTTTTGTGCATTATTTTCATGTAGAAAAATAGCTTATCAATTAATAATAACTTTCTATTCATTGTTGGAATTAATATTGATAACTTCAAGTTCAATAGAAAGGTATTTTAAATATAGTTATTAAATATTGAATTTTTAGAATACAAGTTAAGAGAGTGATTTTATATGTTTATAAGTTGATATATTTGAATTGGAGCAAAAAATACCCCTAAAAAATGGGTCAAGGAGTGAACAATGCTTCCCTAAATGAGGAAAAATACTGGAGCAAAAACTAGAATATGAAGCTAAGTAGGAGGCTGTTAGACTGAGATTTTTGTATTTTTACTTTCTAATTTGTCTTAGGCTGTGTTTGGATTAAAAATTTGATAAAAAATAAATAAATAAACATAGAAAATATAGATGATCCAATGATATTAAATAAATAATTGGATCGTCTAACTTTTTTTATTTCTATTTTTTTTAATGGAAAGTTTGGAGAAGCTTGGTGATGCTCTATGCTAGGGGTGCCCAAAAGACCCACCCGAATCGAGAACTGAACCGAACCGATTTTATTGGGTCGGTTGGGTTAGTTTCGGGTCTAAAAATTATAGACTCGAGTATTCGATTCGGTTCGGTTTTCAGGTCCCTAAGATTTTTTTACTAGAACCAACCAGAGTGGAACCGATCCAAGAATCGAATCCTAGAACCGATCATATAGGCATATAATACACTCACCACACTTGATTGTTACCTATTCTACATAAAGGAGTGAAATTTTTTAAGAAAAATCGACCCGACCCGATAACCCAAGAACCGAATCGGACTTGAGCGATTTGGTTCGGTTCAAGTCTTTTGGATGATCGGGTCGATTCTAAATTTAAAAATTGAGAACCAATCAATAGCAGGTCGATTCTGAATCTGACCCAGAACCGACCCAACCCGGACTTATGAATACCCATACTAGCAATTGCTAGATTTAAGTGTGCACCAGTCAACTTCGAAAAGACAGCTTCATTCTTCTTTGTCTTTTTTTGTCTCGTTCTTTCGCTAATGAGTACGAAAGAGTGGATGAATTCAAGTATTTGGCTCGAAGCAATTTATGATAGCAAAAGCCACTGTAAGCTCGAGTTTGAGCTCGAGCTCACGTAGTTATTAGAATGCTGCGTGTAACACTTTTTAATACAATTTAGACACTATATTCTTATAAAAAATATGATTTTCATGGTGGGTAAGTTAAATACTACACATAAATATGTTGAGATCCACGTCTTATTTGATTATGCATTGTAGGGTAATTTTCACCCTTAAAACCTAATTTGGGATTTTGTTTTTTTTGTTTTTTGAGCTTTTTAGCTCGCTTACCCTAGCTCTAAAGTGTCAACCCATTTGTAACTCTTGGAGTTATCATGAGTGGTGCTTACCTGGCCATCAAAAGCATCGTAAAACTTTTGATTTGGAGTTTTACTTCCACAAGTATACTATCAATTCCTGTGTTGGATTAGTACATACGGAGCTTTACCTTGACTTTAGATGGCCCCGCTTCTAGATCCCGAATCTCAAAAAAAAAAAGTGTCCAAGATTTTGTCCCCATAAAATGTGGGTTCTGATCTTCTATGTGATTCTTAGTGGAGCATTCTTAACGTGTAATAAAAATGATGTCATTTTGGTTTATGTTGGAAGAAAAAATTGTGAACCATAAAAGCAACATCGTTTTGGTTTATGCTGTGAAAAAAAATTATGAACCATTTTTCTCATATCGTTTGCAAACGACGCAGATTCACCCCTACAAAACCCTTTTTTTTTCTCTCTCTCTCCCCTTATTCTCAAACTCCAATGGTGTTTCACTGGAAAAGGCTTGCCGGAGCTTGGGTTGAAAAAATACCCCACCTTTTTGCACTGAGATAGAGGAACGAAGTTTCCCTCACCATTCAACTTTTACAACGATACCTTCCTCTTTCTGCAATCGAGTTCATCCTCTTCCCGGTTACTTCTAAAATTAAAATCCCTCGAAGTCAAATTTGCTAGTAGGTAAAATCTTTTTCCTATAAAAAAGTTATTTCCTCTTCTATTTTCAGATTAGGGATTTTTATATTTATATATATTTTCATTTCATTTGGGTTAAGGTGCTGTGATTTCTTTATTGAAAGGACACCAACCGTGTCGAGGAGTGAGAACAAGGAGACAGAGAAAAGGGTTTTGGAGTGGTGTGGTGCGTCTACAGCAATTCTCATTTCTCAAACCACAACCAAAACAGCAGGGCTTTTTACGCGTGAAAGACAAAAATAAATTAAAAAATTAATCCCCCACTTGGGCTAAGTCAAAAACAAATGACCAATGGGGAGGCAACGACCTTGCCAATTGACATTGCTTGCCACATAAATTTTCCTTACAAAATATCGAAACAGGAGAGAGAGAGTTCGCGGGTCTGGAACCCGATCCGCGGAAGCTCGCAGTGTCTTCTCCTCTGCGCCTCGATGTGAGCGCATCTGTGCAAAACCCTAATTTTCAATCCTTACCCTCTTTTGCGTCTACGATTTCTTGATTAAAGATATTCAATGATCATCATCACGGTTAACCCACAAATTAGTTCTGCATTTAATGACGATCCGTTCTCGGCTGCGTCGCTCTCGCTTCCTTCATAGATCTCTCTCACCACCGACGCTACCAAAATTTAAACCCTAATCACATGAACAAAAACAAAAATAATTGTTTGTTTTTCTTTCCAATTGAAGGAAGATTAGAGAATTACTAGAAATTCTGGTCAGATGGATTGCGAAGAACAAGTACAGAGAGAGAGAGAGAGAGAGAGAGGTTAATCATGAAGTGCGCCGCAAACGAGCTTCGATTTCTCGGTTCTCGATCCCACGTTGCCCTTCAGATCAACATGAAAAATAAATAAAAAAATAAAAAAATAAAAAAATAATTTAATAATATTAAATGATTAAATCCTCTAATTTTCTTTTTCTTACCACATGTTTGATCCAAACACAGATTGAATGAAAAGTTTGGAGAAGTTTGGTGATGCCATAAGCAATCGCGAGATTTAAGGGTGCACGAGTCAACTTCCAAAAGACAGTTAAACACCTTTATTCTTCTTCACCCTTTTTTTTCATCTTTCTTTTTCTTTTCGCTAACGAGCATGAAAGAGTGGATGACTGCAAATATTAGGCTCGAAGCAATTTATGATCGAAAAAAGCCACTATAAGCTCGAGATCATGTAACTATTAGAATGCTA
>BRYE01000027.1:6803675-6806175 GCA_030159115.1 Actinidia arguta var. hypoleuca
TGTAAAGTTTAGCTTTCAATGAATACTCAAAAGGATACGTACCCGGGGTAAAGAAATGAAAACACTCAAAAGGATGTAATGCTCCGTTTAGATGAGACTGGATTGTAGGGATTTGAGGTTTAACATCATATAATTGTAGACTGTTAAACTTGGAGTTAGATTGATAATTCTAAAGTGAAGGATCGAAAAGAGATAGTAAATTAATGCACAAACAAGGTCATTTATGTAAGAATTTCAAATAACTTCAGTCACAAATTTATTTCAATGCCATCAAATACAAACCGAGCTCTAAAATCCATTTTTTGAAAATGTAGATCATCTTGGACAAGTGAAATCCAGGTATCCAAACGCAATCAAATTAAGTTGCTCATCTTGGAGTCCCTTGTATTCGTGCCTCAGTTACATTCATACTTTAACACATTCCATACATGTTTCTTCTTGCAGGTGTATCCTAATAATGGCTGGAGTGCAATTTTGGTGTCGTTGGACAACAAGGGCATGTGGAATTTAAGGCTGCAATCTGGCGAAGGCAGTATCTAGGACAATAACTGTATGTTAGTGTGGAATGATGAAAAGAGCCTATTTACGGAGTACGACATCCCTCAGAATACATTATATTGTGGCAAGATCCGTAGTAATGGATTCATCATCGATGTAATCTCTTCGTTCTATAGATTTTGTTTCCTTTTTTCTTTCCCATTTGTACTTCAGTCACGAGGGAGTGACCGTCACCAAAAATAGAAAGAAAAAGAAAACGGCAATTGAGTGGCGGCAAAGGTTTTGCAATTGTCAATTGTGTATTCAGATCCTTCTCTAGTCAATCTTAATAAAGAGGTCACCTCTTGGTTGTAGTTGCCAAAAACAGTGACTTCCGTTGTCTGAAATTATTCAAAACTTGTGCAATGCATCCATTGTTCGGGGCATCATGAATGAACAAGTATTCATGCATCCAGAGTATCCCCTACGGCGACAATAACTGATGCTATTTGAATCTCTCTCTCTCTCTCTCTCTCTCTCTCTCTCTCTCTATATATATATATATATATATATATATATATATATATATATATATTTCAGTTGCCTTTTCTACCATGTAATTAAGAGAAGATGAATTTGAGCAGATGCATATAAATTTATCCTAAAATAATCAAAATTTGATCACTTCCCAAGCATTGGTAAATATCATGAAGATATGGACGCACTAAAGACACTCCTATCTTATGGTGTCGCATAATCATAGTTCTTTCTTTACAACTTGTGAGATTGTTAATCATGAACTTATCTAACAACTAAGTTATTGTATAATGGGGCGCAACTTTATTATTTATGTTCTCAAATTGTAACTTCTAAGGTCTTGTTGGATAATACTGAGATTAAAATTTGTTATATCTTTTATTAGGTTAGATATGTCCGGATAAGATGAGACAGAGATAAATGTGTGTAAAATAATCTTATCACTTGATATAGCAGAAATGTATAAAAAAAAAAAAAAAAAAAGGATAGATGAAGTTCGAGTCCATTGATTCAGACATAATATTGGAAATGAAATCATTCTCTAAACTCGTTAATTCTAAACGAATATTGGAAATAAAGGCATCAATGACGTTGTTGATTCTGAAGAATACCAAAAAAATTAAAAAATATTGAGAGAAAACTCCGCAATTTTATTAATCCGAAAATTGAAAATCAACCTTACATATTTTCGGTTTTATAGGAAAAAACTCTAGGCTCAGTAAAAAAGGAAAAAGAAATCAAATTCTAAAAATAAAATATACTAACTACCAAATATGGGCAACTATTTAAAGGCTAGGATTGAGTGGAGAATAAAGACAAAATAAGAAATCATTCTAAAAATAGAATTCTAATCCAAATTCTTAAAATGCCCAAATTATGCCCGAAATAAAAAATTTGGCCAAAATTTTAATGGATAGATGGACCCTTGATTTTGATCGCCTCGTCGAGAGCTTTCTAAATTGGTAAAATTCGTATTTTTTGAACTCAGACCCGAAAGACTCTCGAAAAGTGAGCCCAATGAAATTAGCTGGCCCTACAATGCTCACGGATCTCCATATCCTCCTCTGCTATATGATCCAATTCTCCTCCCCAGGCTTAAGACAATTCCCCCTTTAATTCACATGCTCGGCATCCAAATTGTCACTACGGTAAGGAAAGAAATGCTTGACATTAAACACGTCGGAAGTGCAAGTGTGACTGGGAAGCTTCAAGCCGTAGGCATTCACATTGATTTTTTCCACAATGGCCCAATTTTTCGAACTGCAAGTTTGTTGTACTCACCTGCTTGGAGTTTTCTCTCAATATTTTCAATTTTTTTTTAATATTCTTCAAAATCAACAAAGTTATTAATGTCTTTATCCTCTTATATTTATTAGAATTAACGAATTTAAAGAAGTATTTCGTTTCCGACGTCAAAACGAGTCATTTTAGGGCATCCGTAGTAGATGCATTAGTTGATAAGGTCAAACTTGAGTGATCTATGGTG
>BRYE01000027.1:6816175-6818675 GCA_030159115.1 Actinidia arguta var. hypoleuca
TTGCATTGGTTGCACCACTCTTGTTTATCCAGACTTCTATACACGTCTCCCAACATCTCTTTGCGCTCATATACCACTACGGATGCTCCAAGTACTCCTACGCTTACTTCGTGTAATTAATCCGGAATGCTGAGAAACCTTAGAAAATGGTAAATCATCAAAATCAAAAACAAAAACTTTTGGACCAAATGTAATTATCCAAAATTTCAGGGACTAAATTATAATTTTTAGTACCTCTAGAGACCAAACTATAATTATTAATAACTCCAGAAACCTAAAGTGCAATTACCTCCTTAGTGACTCAGTCAACGGCTCGATCAACAACCTTCTTTTATAAATAGAAAAAGCAAATTTAAAAAAAAAAATTATCTCTTTGAATATATATATAAATTAGATTTAGCTTTTTGAATATATCAATCAGATCCAATTCAACAATTATATTTTTATCAAATGTTTTTTTTCATTAAATATTCGTCATTCATTTTTAAGTACTAATTTTTTAGTTTTCACCATTCAGTTTTATCAAATAGTACCTAAGCTTAATTATTTTTTTTGTATTGAATTAAAATTCATGAAACCACTTCATTTGATATTTACATCTATCCAAACAAGCCTAATGAAATAAGTTGGAATCATTTCATAAATACCTTTATTGCCTGATTAATAATTAGAGGATTGAGAGGATTACTAACATATAGTTTAACATCCCCTAAAATCAATGCACAACCTATTACTTGACTTGAAAAAATTATAATATTTATAAAATTCAATATACTCGAGCTCGATCGGCTCGTGATCAAATTGATTAAAGACTAGTTAGCTTGATAAATAAACCAAATTCAAATATATTTTTAAATTTTTTTAAAATTTTAAATTAACCAAATTAAATAATTTATTATTCGACTTATTCAGATCATTTGTCAATCATATTTATTTCTCAGTTTGTATTATGTCTTGATGGCATCTCGGTAACCATTGCTTTCGCCTTTAAAGATTATGAGTGCATCTACAATATAAATAAGTAACTTATTTATGTCAGCACGCAAACAACAAACTGCTAACCCTTTGCCAATCTTGTACGTCATCAATGACGGTTAATTACTTCTCTTGTTTTGGGTACGCTTAGGTCTAGTTTGGCATAAGTTGTTCTCAATTATTCAGCTAGTTATATTGTTTTTTTTTTTTGAACAGCAAAAAAGAAGTATTATTAAAACTCAGAAATAAAATACATCGAGATAGAGTGCTGGTAAAATATAGCATCATTGTTACAAATGTTAATCCCAACTAGATTAACACCAACACCACAACCAATCATGCATTCTACCAAATTCAATGAGAAAACACTTGCTTTCTAATAGATAGAATTGGTAAGCCACCAACTCATGTAGAGAAATGAGTATAAACCCAAACCAAGAAAGGAAAATACATGAAAATCATTACAAAGGTAAATCTCCTCATTCAAGAACTCAATTATCAGTAACATCACCCAGGATTCAGCTAGCAAGATTGTTTTTTGTTTTTAATAACTTATATAGTTTTAGTCATAGTTTTTAAAATTTTCCACTTCATCTTGATTTTAGGTGTCAAAAAAGTAAAAAAAAAAACTTAGATTCACAAAAAATACTAAAGACAACATTAATTCAAATACATTCAAATTAATGGACTTGTTCAGTTTATTTTTTGAGTTATTTCGTTTTTAGAGTTTCATATTTTTTTTAGGTTTTTTATTTGCCCAGCAAAAGTTGAAAATGTAAAAGATTGAACTGAATTGTTGATCTAAAAAAGTCATCTTGGAAAATACGCTGAAAATATCATTCGTGTAAAAAAATTAGATTGATTATAGATTGGTTGACACATGATCAAATAATTTTTTTTTTTTTTTAAATGGACAGTCTATACATACTTGCTAACTCAACATATTAAATGAACCTGATTTTTTGCATGAGTGATTATCTCAACAAGTACTACAAGTTGTACGATTGGGATCATCGATGTGGTTCAGAGTGGACTCTCAATTTGTCAAATTTACTATAAGTTTAACCCCTAAACTTTAGCTAAGGCAAGTATAAGAATTTTAGCTTATTTGGGAATAAAAAAGAATTTGAAACTTTTTTTTTCAAAACTATATCAAAACTTTTTATTTTCAAATTTATTTTGTCAATAGAAACAAAAAAATACAAAAATCCAGTTAAATAGGAAAAAAAAACTCACTAAAGACGAAATAATTTACAGAATGTATGTTACATCAGTTAGGTTGTAAGTAACTCATTAATTAAAATAACAAAATGGACCAGACTCCTTGAACTTTGGAGGAAAGCTTGCAGGTTGTGGGCCTACCTAGACTTATCTTAGTGATCTAAATCGTTTACTTATAAAGTACGGTGAGATCAAAAGATCATTCATGTAAAAAAATAAAAATAGGTTGATTGGAGATCCATCAATAATTACGTGGTCGAATCACATAAACTTGTCTTAAAAGAATTGACGGTACATTTAAAAA
>BRYE01000027.1:6821175-6826175 GCA_030159115.1 Actinidia arguta var. hypoleuca
GTTATTTAATTAAAATTTTATTTTTTTCAGTTTAAAATAATTTTTTTAGTATTTAGTGAATTTTTTACAAATTAGATAAAAAAAATTACATTTTAGAATTCCTCTCGTCAAGAATAATTTGAAATGTATAAAATTTTGATCAAACTACGAAAAAAATCAAAAACCAAAGAGCTAAAAATTAATACACCAAATTAGGCTTGAATCAAGGATTAAAGAGGGATTTTGTGAAGATAAAAAAGAAAATAAATTTAAAAAAATGATTAAATCTAGATCGTTTGATCTATAAACTTTTCTTTTTCTATTTCATTAATCAAATTCTTGATCCAAACACAACTTAATAACATTCTAACCATGTTCTAGAGCTTTAGAATGGGAATCAAAGTAGCTCCACTTGTGGAAAATCGTAAATAGAGACCTAATTTTGAGTTTCCAAATTTAATTTTTAAACATCAAAAAAGTTAATTTTTATACATGGTTACATAATCTTAATGGATAAGAAAAATATCTTAATATACGTCAAAAGTGTATAACAATGTGAACACTTCTCAATATGTCGTCTACTAAACTATAATTAGTAATTGCTTTTTTTCTTCTTAAAACAACGTTTAAAATTTTTATTCTAGACACTTGAGTTGAAGATGATCTAATATGTTGTTTGTTGGAACTGAATTATATTAAAAATTAATTATCCAAATATAAAAATTGAAAAATATCAAATTTAAGCTTTTAAAAATTATTTTTGTAAATTATTTTAGTTCATAAGAAAACAAATAAAATTATGATAAACACAATAACACAACTAGTTGGTGCATGCGAGTTCTAGAACAACTACCGTATTCGTGCAGTCTAAGTATTTTGGAGTTGTTTTGAGCTCATTTTGATGATCTAAATCGTTTATACTATAAATTTTTTCGAGAACTTTAATACTTTTAAAAATTACGTTGATTGAATACAGAAATAATTTATATCAAAATAAATTAGTTAATTTTATGTATCACGCTCATTTATTAAGCTATAAAACAGTACTGAACGAATATCAATTTATATCTAATTAATATAATTTTTTATAATATTAATTTACACAACGAAATTAACAAATCATAAAAATATATTCAGAATAGAGCCTAAAATGCTAATAATTACTCACATAATACATAAGAAATGTATGATGTGACATGACACCTACATATGTTGAATTCAACTGAATTGGGATTCAATCATTCAAACCCACATTCTATGTGGACCCCACCATATGTTCCCCCTAATGCGACACCTCAGCTTTTTCAACCTGCGGTCCTCGTCAAGTGGATGGAATGGGAGGAGTACGGCTTCTATATTATATGTTTGAATAATAGCGCGAATAATTAATTCTCAGTCACTCTCATCCTTCTTTTGCATGCATAATGCAGTTGAGTTTCTGCTGCTGCTTTTAGGCTCTGTTTGGAAGCTGTGAAAAGACACGGGAAGGAGAGAAAATAACAACTTTCCTTCTTCTCTTGTTTGAATTCAAGTTTAGAAAGGAGGGAAAAAAATTGGATGTGTAAGAAGAAAAATCAAGCACCCATTTCAAATGGGTGAAGAATTGAAAGAGAAACGCCTCAATGTAGAAGAAGTGTCTAGACATTCCATTTATTTCCTCAGGTTCCAAACACACCCTTAGCAGAAAAGCTTAGGTTATCATACCATTAGTAGTTCAATTAGAACAAATTTAGGATCACAATGTTGGGATCACTGACTAACTAAGAACATCTCTAACAGGCTCGTCAAAATTTTTTTTTTTTCTCCAACAGGCTAGCTATCCCGCTAGTTATTTTACAATTGACAATTCTTGCTAGCTACAAATAGCAAGTCTATTGAGGCTAGCAATAAATAAAAAAAATATTATTTATTATATCTCCTTGTTTCTCTTTTCTTGTTTTTTTTTTCTTTCTTATTAGACAATGCAAAATAAAAAGATGGTATCAAAATAATTAGTAAAAATAAAGAGTAGCGTCGAAGCTCACGAAGGGAAAAAAGACTAGGCAAAATAAAATTGAACTTTTTTGTGGACTTTGGGTAGGTAAATTATAATGTAGTGTCGGTTGATATAGCTACTGTGATTTATATAGCTGCAACTTTTGTTTCTTTTTTTTTTTGTTTTAAAAGTTATGTTAGAGTGCTTAACATAACTTTTACTTTTGTTTTAAAGTCAAAAATAACTTACAGAAGCTGAAAATAGCTGATTCCTGAAAGCTTTATTTTTAATTTTTTTAATTTTTACCTTTAAATAAATAATTCTAACATAAGTTAAGCTCTATCAAACACCCTCTATAGATTTTAACAATTAAACAGAAGCCACTAAAGTGTTTGCAATTGCTGTGAGATTATGAATTTAAATAGCTATGTTGTGCTTGCTAGGAAAAATTTAAAATAGCTATTTATTGTGAATTTGCCTATAATGCTTTTGTGATTAAGTCAAACAAAAATGATGTATTTCTTATTTTGCTTTTATAATAGGATAACAGGTAGAAGGTAAGAAGACTGAATTGGATAACTTCTAAAAAGTAACTACTTTATACCTTAAAAAAAGCTGAAAAAAGTTATTTTTTACTTAAAAGAAAATAATCATAAACACTCCAAAAAATTTTTTTTTTAAGTTAAAAGCTGAGAAGTTGTTCCAAAAAGCAATTCAAACCTCCACTATATGTTACCATAATTGCTAAACTTTTGGAGGAGTTAATTATCCTTGTGTAACAAAGGTTGTACTCTCTTGTCATTTACCCATCTTATGTGTCGCTCTGTTCGCACACACCCCTTCTTTTCTCAGTATCCCTGTCTTGGCACACCAGTTCAACATATTAGGGCTTTCCCTCTTTTCACATAACACCCCCTCTTATTCCCAAATTATTTCATCTTCAATTCGAAATTAACTCAAACCCTTTGACAGCATCCCCGATCGTCCTCCAGCCTTCCAACCCGTTCCATCTCTCTCTCTCTCTCTCTCAACGAACTAGTTAAAAGACCTAAAGATCACTACCTTACCATTGGACACCCCACACAACCACCTCCTCTCCCTTTAAGAGAGAGAGGAGGAGGAGAAGAAGAGGAGGAGAGGGTCTAGAGGTCGTGACAAGGCCTGTGATGAGGAAGAGGGTGCGTGTGAAAAGAAAATTTGGATAGTATTGATAGAACTGTGGATTTGCATAAAGTACCTAAATTTACATGATGGGTGTAAAGAGAAAACGAGATTGGAGATAAAAAAAAAATTGTTCGACAATCCAAGTGTAGTACTTTTCCAACAACTTCATAGCTGTTAATTACGTGACTAAAATATTTAATCTCAAATTGTTACATAGAGCACACTGGGGCCTTTACTCCTCTACCACACTGCCACGGAGCCCAAACAGGATCAAAGTTGGCTTTGATATCATTTGTAATGACTCAAGTGAAATACTATCTCAATAACTTAATAACCTTAACCATATAACTAACATACTTAAATTTAAATTATTAGTAATATTTTATAAAATTTCTTAGACATCACACTAACTATCTATCTCACTGTTGTGGAACAGACGGGGTATCAAATCTTTCCCATCAGCCTTAGGAGTTGAATGTCTTTACTTTGAATTTTGTTGGCATCCATACAAATTACAATGAGGGCATGAAATGAAACGAGTGACATGTGGATGGTTCATAACCCTATATATGTTCTCTGGACCCCACCTTGAAATATATATGACCAAACAGGTCACCTAAGATGGCAGCTCCAATGGAGGTCCAACCTGACAAAAGGTTAGCCAGAATGGACCA
The DNA here is from genome assembly GCA_030159115.1 of Actinidia arguta var. hypoleuca. Classification (NCBI taxonomy): domain Eukaryota; kingdom Viridiplantae; phylum Streptophyta; class Magnoliopsida; order Ericales; family Actinidiaceae; genus Actinidia; species Actinidia arguta. Next base: position 6,824,968 of record BRYE01000027.1, read on the forward strand.
GATCCTTCCTTCAGCAAGACCATAGATCACGTCTCTGAACAAAGTTTGCAAGTGGTGTGGGTTCTGGTGCTTTATTGGAGGAGAGGAACCTGAAAAAGGATTCCCCTCCCCGACATCCTGAGTTCCCCATGCCAAATTTCTGTTGATACAGTTTTTTGGTAAATTACACTTTGCACCCCAACAATTTTTATCTCGATTTTTTTTTCATCTTTTACTTTTAATTGTGTCGATGAAACACTTATACTTTAGAATATCAAGTGCTACGTACTGTGGCCCTTCCATATATCCACTCATATAAGTGATGGAACAAGATGGCCATAGTGCACTTGACCTAAACGGTAAGTGCTTGACTAATATAACGAAAGTGAATGATACAAAATGACATGCTAATAAAGTAAAAGGGTGCAAAATGTAATTTAATAATAATTGTTGTTATTATGTTTTTGTTACCAAGATTAGATTTGGTTCTTTTTGAGTGTTTAGAAGTGGAGTGTGCATTTGTTGCAGTTTCCGTAATAAACTAATCTTATCACGTGAGGCGATTTGCATTGAAGATCCCAACCTATTTTGGAAACCATGGATAGAGTGTTTGATTTTATAGGTTTAATAAAATCTAAGTTCGTTAAGTGTGACAGTAGTAAACCTTATGAGTACCCAACAATTATTTAAGAACTATTCCCTCTACTAACTTCCCAACGGAAAGGGTACACGTGTCATAGCAATTTTCTGTTTTCTCTTTTTTTATAACTCAATATTCGGCCTAAAAATTATCTAATTCAGGATGACAATCTCATTGTCCACTAACATAAGCTCCAATTAAAAGCCTGAACAAAACCTAAACCACAAGAGGTTAATGAGCTTGTGGTGAGCTAGTATTTATATATTAATTATTCCACTTTTTCTAAAGGAGGGATTTCAAATTTGTAGGCAGTTGATTCTCCACTTTTAATTAAGTCGGACAATTAAACTTCTATTCGCTTTGATTTCAGTGTTCTTTATTTTTAATGATTGTTTAGATATTTTTTTTTATCATATTTCTTATATTTTTGGTTCATTGCTCTGACTAAAGGGACCAAAATGTTTTCTAATGACAAAAATAAGTCAATGTTTTCGCTCATTTTTATGTCTGTGTTTGCGTATATTTTAACTATTGGAATTTGTCTGAAACTTAAATTTCAATGCTGTATTAGTGAATCGACTTCTATATA